>VMBQ01004324.1:0-69961 GCA_007657795.1 Dreissena rostriformis | reverse complement strand
CAAGAATCCCCCCCACCACCCCCATTTTTTTTTTAAAGATAATGTAATAAATAACCACACCCCCACAATTTTGCTAAAATTGCCATTACTTCTTTATTTATGATCAGATTTGATTCATACTTTGACAAATAGATGAGCGGTCTGCACCCGCTCTTGTTGAAAAAGTTATGGACCTTGGACTTTTTATGTCCCCCAGTCTATACTCGGGGACATATTGTTTTTGCCCTGTCTGTTTGTTTGTTGGTTTTTTTGGTTTGTTTGCACAAACTTTAACATTGGCCATAATTTTTGCAATATTGAACATAGCAACTTCATATTTGGCATGCAGCTTCTCATGAAGCTGCACATTTTGAGTGGTGAAAGGTCAAGGTCATCCTTCAAGGTTAAAGGTCAAATATATGGGTCAAAATCGCTCAAAAGGGGACATAGTGTTTCACAAACACATTTCTTGTTTTCTAAAAAAACTGCTCTGCAGCTTCAAAGTGCAGTTGGGGGCCATGTGTTTCACAAACACACCTCTTGTTTTACCTTCTTTCGCAGTAGCCAAATTCTAAGAGAATGCCCTCAAGAGGAGTTCTGTAAAATAATGCAATAGTTGTTATTCAGAACTTAGTGAAAACTGGTTTAACCTCTAACTTATATCGAATACAAGTACAAATAGATTAGATCCATGAGGTTATGTATTGTCATTCAAATAAGCCTTTCCCCAAATATGTTCCATTTAATATTTGAGCAAGCATATTTTATATATGATTTCAAGTCTTTAAATGGGTTATTTCTATAAAAGCGAGTTTATTTATTTGTTCTCATTTAATTGAGAATTATCTTCAATGATTTTGTGTGCTGAGTATATGCTTCTTTTTTACTGATATGTAATGAAATACAGCTGAACACTACAATAGACCAGTTTCACAATACAACCACTGTTGCTATTTTTAGATATCATGTGACGCGTCGAATTTCAGAACGAGGCTGAACGTGTAACCGTCTTGCGGAGAACATCAAATTTTATATACATGTTATGTGTTATTGTTTACATTCGCGATTTTCATGAGCACTAACACTTGTTACAATAACGTCAAACATATGCATACAGGCATGTGTATCAATATCAATAGATTGATAAGTAATTATAAAAGAAACATTCTAACACCTAAATAATAATTCAAAGACTAAATATTTAGTACCATTAGCATATATACTATACATTTTATTTCATCTTTAAAAAAATACGAATTACCCATAAACATCAAAGTTAAGGTGGTGTAAAGACTAAACATCGATAATTGCACAAAACAAAGACATAGATTAGCCGTATAATTCATTACATAGTATTATATAACTATAATTCTCAAAAGTATCGGTGAGTTGCTGTGTGATATTTTACATGAACGATCGAAAGTGTAACAGCTGTGTTGAATAAACCATACAACAAAGCACTATAAAAGGCGAAGTACATAACACTATTTAAATGTTATGTTAATTTTCTTTTAAATTGAATAAATTTTCTTTTAAAGTGAATGACAATATTGAAGAATAATTAAAATTAGCGTACATGTAGGAACGATTGTCCGACGTTCAATGTAAACAGAGGTAATCCGAATTCAAACGTAAACATAATGCGCAAATTCCCGAACTCTACCTGATGCGAGCAGTTTTGTAAGCCTCTATAAATCCACCCATCAATGAAATTACTCTTTATTTAAATAAGTCAGTTATGCATTAAATTAAACCGGTATTTTGTTAACGCCTTTCATTAGACTTCAAATAAAAAGAACTTATTTAGGTATGTTTGTGAAATATCAAGGGTGAAACGATGGTTGTGCGGTTATACCATAGTAACTCTGCCCGTCTTAAACTGCATGCTTCGTGCAAGCATAATTTGTTTTATTGATACAAATGACATTTCTTATGTTCAACCTATTAACCATAATTTAATATAAGCGGTGTGCATCTTAAACTGCCTAATTATGATTATATTGTGACTTAATTGACACGTAGGAGTAAAATCTACTTATAGAATTCGGGTGCATACATAAAGCGAATGATTTAGAGTACAATAACTTATCATTTCAAGCGACATTACATTGCTCTCGTAAAACGGGGTTTAATGCATGTGAGAAGTCCGCACAGAGTTATCAGGGACGACACTTTCTGCCTAGACTAGATTTTCGTTTAGAAGAGACTTCCTTTAAACGAAAAATTCCGTCAAAGCGGACATTAATATTGGCGCCCCTGATTAGCCTGTGCGGATTGAACGGCTTATCTGATATTATACTTTACGCACATGCATTAAGCCCCATATTCTCAGAGCGCGGCTAAATCCCTTTTGGAGTAGTTTTAAATTCTTATATTTGATTTAAGTGACACATATTACACGCATAGAGTTGTATCATATCCGTTAACATACATGAAAGCAAATAAAACAATAATGACACATTATAAATATTAGTTAAAAAATGCCCAGAGTTTCATATTCATTTGGATAAAATGTGATAATAATGACCAGGATAGCAATTATATAGGAACCAATGCCCGGGGTGTCAATTTAATGTAGGAACGAATGTCCGGGCTGTCAAAATTATGTAGAAACGAATGTCCGAGCTGTCAAAATAATGTAGGAACCATTGCCTAGATCGTCAACATAACGTAGGAACAAATGTCCAGGTTGTCAAAAAATACGTAGGAACGATTGTTCGTGGGAACGACTGTCCGGCATTCACTTTATTATTATGATTAAACTGGCTAATATCTATACAGTATTTAGTTTCTAAAAATTTGTTTGGACAAATTTCTTTCAATTTGAATATTTGGTGTTAAATAAGTCCCTGAAATGACTACGCAATACTACGACCACGAGAAGACACCGAAGTATCATAAATTTTGGTTAATGACCAGACATATGTCACCCATGGTGTTTATGACACCTTGTTGTTATTTAGTATTTGTCGGCACAGTATCTGATCATAACGAGATAATGGGTTGTTCTGAACACAGGGGCAATAAAACCACAGATATATCAATAAACAAGATTATTGATAGATCTTTGATTAAACACCGTGATAAAAATGCTCAAACGAAGAGTGTCAAAATGTGTGCAAACGATTAAATAAAAGCAGGTACTTTAATCCAGAACATTTAAAAAAAAAATGTATTAACACTTAAAATGGAAAGTATGTATTTTCTGCTAATTATGTCGTCTTGTGTGACAATATCGTTACGTCGCCGAATTTTCAAAAGCGTGAATGGTTGAAATCGAATGCGGCATTGCCTGGCGCTATCAGAATTGGCTACACGTTCAGCCTCCTTCTGGTATTCTGCGAGTCATGTGACTTCGCCCTCTTATCAATTTTGGCCTATTGTGAAAAGGGTCTATTGACCACTCTTTGCATGTCACTAAAGATTTGGAATCTATAACATCTTGTAATTGTTATATAATAAAAACTTTGATTTTAAACATCATGTAATATACTACTTTGTGAATTTACAGAGGTGTGATTTAAGAATCACCTCAGGGGAGGAAAATGCCCTACCCCCCTTATGAGGTTCAGCTAAACTCTTCATTTGTATATAGATCCAGCAAAGTTAATAAATATTTGTAAATTAAGTTTGACAATGAAATGGAGGAAATCAGCTGAAAGAAGGAGAAATCACATCCCTGATTTAATATGGTTGTTTTCTGTGATCTGCAAATGTTATGACAAATGTTTTATTTGCAAAAAATCTTGTAAACTTGTGTTTTAAGTAGTGAACATTACAGTAGTGTCTAATCCTCTTTTGCAGGGTTTGGACCCCCTGAGAGTGGAGCTATTTGTGCCCGACAGTGAGCCCAGCACACTTCTGTACCAGGAGGTCATTGATCAGGGATACGTCACCTACAGTATTGAGTATGTATGCAGCAGAGTGTTCTGTATACCTCCGTTAGGTAGTCTTGACAGTTGTCAACTGAATTACTATTTGTTACGAGGCATAGCGTTTTATCAGGCATTTTTCTACCAGAATGTCATTTATTAAATGAGCCTCATTCTGTGATAACAGGGGTTAATGCATGTGCTTAAAGGTTCATCCCAGATTAGCCGGTGCAGTCCGCCCAGGCTAATCAGGGATGACACTTTCTGCTTGAACATTTGTTTAGAAGAGACTTCCTTTTAATGAAAATTCCATAAAAGCAAAAGCGTCCTCCTGGATTTAAGTTATGTCAACATTGAGTATGCATGGTGGGAGTAATTCTTAGCATGCTGTAAAGTACTGTCATATTCCTTGGAAATATAATCCTGAAATATGTGGATTCCATTAAAACGTGAATTGTTTTGTATATGTTTTTTTTTAGTGACCAACCAGAAGTTGAGCCCACAAAACTTGTATCAAATCTCGATGCCAAGGGAGACCACTCTGTGGATAACAAACAACATTCACCTCGCCAGGCAGATGAGAGTTTGCGATCTGCCGAAACTGTTCGCCCCCGCACACCCATGAAAACTTCAGTGGCAGAGAAATTGCAGTCCAGCGTTACTGGCATGGTGACATTGGCTGTTGATACAGCTATCAGCGCTCCAGAGTCTCCTACCAGCGTAAGAAGTCGAGAACAGAAGAGAGAAATTCTCGCCGAACACTTGATCAACCTTGTGCCGAATGCAAAGGGTGCTTTAGAGATAAAGGAGGAGTCGGAAGGAAACAAGATGGAGGTTTTTCGTTCGGCTATGGAGATTGATCCCTGCAGCGGCA
Source organism: Dreissena rostriformis (assembly GCA_007657795.1). Lineage (NCBI taxonomy): Eukaryota > Metazoa > Mollusca > Bivalvia > Myida > Dreissenidae > Dreissena > Dreissena rostriformis. Next base: position 65,236 of record VMBQ01004324.1, on the reverse strand, counting down.
GCAGCGATTTAGTGGCCACTGATGATAGTTGCTCGAAATCGTGGGCGGATATGGTGGATAGAAGCTCGAGCTTTGATGTTGACGAGCTTCCGGATTTCGATGATTTGGAGCCCATAGTCAAGCAGCAGTCCAATCAGGGTGTTGACATAGTGAGAGGAAATTTGAAAATTAATAGTCAGGATGTGGAGGGAAATACACAGGAGCAGACAGTCGAACATTCTGCTAGATCTAGTCATGTTGCTGAAAACTTGTCGCAGAAAAACGGTGACTCGACTTCAAGTCACGCTAGGGGAAGGAGGAGCAAAGTCAGCGATGAGGAGAAATCAAGGTTACAGGAGGAGCGAAGAAAGCACAGGGTGATGTATGCTAACACAGGTTCTGATGTGCAGCATACTGACGAGTGTTTTGATTGAGTTTTGAGATTGAACGAGCAAGTGTTGTTACATATTGATGGACATGTGTTTGATAGGAAATCTATTTGTTGAATTGAGATTTTGTTTTGTTTTGAGCAGTACATCAGAAAGACACTGATTCATTTATGTTGTTTATGATTTTCATTACTATTCTGTGAATTTTTTTTGTTACAATGATGCTGTGAAAAAGAACAATTTTGCAATATTCATGAAAAATATGCTTTCCAATCTTGTGCATAATGATGCCATATGCAGTCAGTGTTAATACAACAAGTGGTACTCGATAAACTGTCTTTCTCTTTACTTTTATTTTTTGTGTGTGATTCTTTGAGTAAAGTATACTTGCTAAAATGCTCTTTTGCAAAAGGAACAGTTTAATACATGAATTCATGTATTGTTTGTCTTACTATACATTTTACATGATCACTTTCCATCAGTACTTTGTACTTTTCCTATGAAAGTTTGTAGTCTTTCTAAAAATAGTTTGCATTGTTATTCTGGCTCGAAAAAATGGTGGCCAGTTTGAATGCTATCTGCAGCAGCTTCGGACTGATCATTTGCCCTCTTGTGTTCATGTTATAATTGTTGTTTTTATGCTCCCCATATATATATATGGGGAGCATATAGTTGCCAGTTTGAACTTCCGTTATTCCTTCCGTCACACTTTTGTTACAGTTTCTCATAGCGCCTTCAATATTTTACCGATCTCTTCCATATTTGGCATGTAGGTACCTTGCATGGACCTCTACCTTTGGATGAGGTCACTGGGGTCAAGGTCAAGGTCACCAAGGCTAATAGTAGATTTTCTCAAGGTCACACTTTTTTCACACAATTAACCCATATATTGACAAAGCATCATTGGGGAGCATCCATCATTTTTACTGATAACCTTGTTGTTTAATGATTTTTTGTGAAGTACATTATGCCATTTCTTTATGTTCTGGACATTTTACCATGTTTTGTTTTATGTTGTGCTCTGGGTCTCAGATTTTGGTTATATTTTTTCTTGTGTTCTTTGTTCCAATTAAATAACTTTGTAAAAATATGTTTCTACTTGTCTTCTGATCTCCCATAAATTTATTGTCCATAATACTTACACATATGTACCTAGGCTGGCTAGCTATGCTTGCAGAGTGCTGGACTACAGATCCAAGAATTGTGGGTTAGATGCCGGGCCCAGTCACATAACTTGTTTGGGTATTGGTCATGATTCCCCCCCCTCTATCGAAAAAGGGCAGTTGTGAGTTAATGACATAAGTTTTGGTTAACCAGCTTACCCAGGGAAAGTTTGAGTAGATTAACCGACTACCAGGATGACTGATATAGAGGTGAATATGGCAAAAACAAACTAAACAAACGTGTATAATTCCTTCGAAACAATTTGTTTATACTTCTTGAAAAAAAATCCACTTGAAATGTCAATCTATGATTGTTGAGTAATGCATGCTTCTGTATTCATTGATACATACAGAATATTACGCTAGTCAATTGTTCCAAGAGTTTGTATCAGTCGAGTGGCTTGTGTGATGATGTATAACACGAGAGGCGGAGCCTTGAGTGTGATACGAAATAGCGCAAGCCACGAGACGTAGTATTCCTTTTATTATATACAACAACTAACGAAAACAGTTATCAATGATATTTTTTTTTTAACAAAAATGACAAAACAATGACTAAAATGTGACATCATTAAATGTGACGTCATTAAATGGGTCGTAGAAAGTAGTCCGGCTAGTATGGTAATACGGAATCGGAAAACATCGAGTAGCATAATACGGATTTATTTCAACAATTGATACAACCTGTATTTTGTTAAAAGCATTAAACAGGTATATAATAAATTGGAATATTGACATAATAAGAAACATGGCCATGCTATGTAACCAGGTTTTCAATGTTTTACCAATTATTATAAATACACTGAGTAATCTCAAGCTAGGTCTCGTATGTGCCACCACAACAACCACTTAGCGAGGTCTCGTATGTGCCACCACAACAACCGCTTAGCGAGGTCTCGTATGTGCCACCACAACAACGGCTTAGCGAGGTCTCGTATGTGCCACCACAACAACGGCTTAGCGAAAACGTAAAGAGACATGGCGCCAAGGGAGCTGGTAGAACATCTCCTGGGCAAAATTGACTACACTCACTCTCTGTAGCAGAACTTGTAGTATTTCTACTGGCAGAAACCAGACACTTGTGACCATCTTCTTGTGACAGAACATAATGCCCGAAACTAACAAATTGAGAGAAATGATCCTAGGACCACTTGTATTCCAATATGTTACGATTTACTTTCATATTTCGAGGAAGCGTCTCATAATTTGGAAACTTTAGTCGGAATAAACCACTAATTATCCTTTTATCATACATACACCTTTTTCTTATGAAAGTTAAGCTGGTACGATTGTAATTTACTCTAACTTTATATGTACATTTGTCTGCAGTTTTTTTTTTCTATTATTCACACTGCATCTTTTTTGCATTTGTATTGCATTCATGTAATGCTCCAGAAAATGGGGGCAATACAGTTCCAAAAATGTAACANATTTACTTTCATATTTCGAGGAAGCGTCTCATAATTTGGAAACTTTAGTCGGAATAAACCACCAATGATCCTTTTATCATACATACACCTTTTCCTTATGAAAGTTAAGCTGGTACGATTGTAATTTACTCTAACTTTATATGTACATTTGTCTGCAGTTTTTTTTTCTTTCTATTATTCACACTGCATCTTTTTTTGCATTTGTATTGCATTCATGTAATGCACCAGAAAATGGGGGCAATACAGTTCCAAAAATGTAACAAGCAGTTAATCAATCCAAATTATGTTTGCCTGGTGGTATTTCAAACCACAATAAAATGGTCAGTCAAAGAAAACTATACTAATTATAAACTTGAAACACAAAACACGAGTTCTTCATAAAAGAATATTTAATTTGAAATGTAACACAATATTTTGACATTCATTCACAGAAGTCACATCAATATTTATATTAGGTGTTCATGCACTCCCTGGCAAATAATGTGAATGTATAACATAACAGAAAACATTTCACGAAATGTGAACATTTTTTTTAGGATTACCTTAACAAATGTGCTTATTTGTAAGGTATATATACAATGCACATACGAAGAAATGCACACAGGTGACCATTATATACAAAATACATTTACCTTGTTCAGGGCTTTGTAATGAATTCAAAAACCTTTTTGCCATAAATATCTTCACCAGATAAAGATCATAATACATTGCATGAAATTGCTTTTACATACTTTACATGAGACACACAATTTTGAATAGTCCTATGAACATCTCCATATATACAAATAAAGGTATAGAGAATATACATTTGTATATTGATTTGTGAAATTGTGTGTTTTACTTTACAAGTGGTTATTTAAAATACCCTATTTTCAATAGTTAATCAGCTTCCAGTGATTTGTGCATGTTCCGTTTCAACAAAATACAAGTACATTTATCTCCCCCATTTAACAATACATGTTTTTGTCTCCAAACATACAGAAATTGTATACTGTCGTCTCACGTCTGTTTGACCAATTATATACAGAATAAAGTATCAGAGATCTAACATCTTAACTGTACTGTAATATGTTTATGTTTTCTATTATACACTATTTTATGTAATACATAATTCCAATAAAAACAAGATAGGCAAAAGAAATTTTTCTACGTTACCACATTTTTTTTTATCCCTGAATCATTTTTCCTTAATTGTTACTTTTTTTGCAGATTTAAGATTTCATTTATGAATCAGTATTAACAATAAAGTTGCAAGAAAAAAACAACAAGGCTTGTCACCATAGGATGACATATGCCCCCTTTTTCCACATTTTTCGAATCCTAAATGCAAAACCTAAACGCAAAGTGTGACGGAATTTCAGACGGTCAGACGGATGGACAGTGCGATCACTATATGCCCACCTTCGGGGGCATAAAAACATTTTAACATACTAAATTTTACTGTGCAAATAGTTATATTTTTCTCTATATTTCTATGTTATATACACTTAACAATGCTGAACCTTTAAAAAAAGGATATCAGTAAAACTGATCGATGCTCCCCAATGATGCTTTGTCCATATATGGGTTAATTGTGTGAAAAAAATAAATAAAAAAATGTGACCTTGAGAAAATCTATTATTAGCCTCCGTTACCTTGACCTTGACCCCAGTGACCTCAAACCTCATCAAAAAGTAGAGGTCCATGCAAGGTACCTTCATGCCAAATATGTAAGAGATCGGTAAAATATTGAAGGCGCTATGAGACTGTAACAAAAGTGGGACGGAAGGAATAACGGAAGTTCAAACTGGCAACTATATGCTCACCATATATATATATGGGGAGCATAATAAAATATGTTTTGCAAATAAACGCACATTTTTCTAACGATATACACTTAAAATGACTAGTGATTTGAAGTCATCTTAAAGCTGAGGAGTGTCTTATTGTCTATTAATCTGGCACATCAAAATGTTAACATTTCGCTGGGTATCTGATTGCTGTCAATAACAAACATCTGATTCAGCATCTTTAAACAAGTATAATAACAAAGATAAACTTGTATTTACAAGCACCATTAATGCCAAAATAAATGTTTAAAAACATCAAGTATTAACAATTGAAATCTCTACTATATTTTATAAGATTTATCAAACACAATAACGTAATCCTATATGTATAATTTGCAAACAAAATAGTACGATTTAAGAGAAAATCTGTTAGCCAGCTTTCTGAGACAGCTTTGTCCAATCTTCATTCATACTTTGCATTTTTTATAAGAGTTTTAACATATTCACTTGAAAATGTAAAATACACACTTGAAATACTCGTGCCAGTAAGTTTATTTATTTGATAATATAGTGTATTCATCAAACAGAAAAATACACATTTAATGCATTTAAGTGCATAAATGCAGGAGCAATGTTGAACAAAAAATACAGTGTTTATTTTGCAGCATTAAGTGCAACTTAAATACACTGTTCCAGTTTAGATGGTTTATACTTCCGGAATAACTTATTATGCCAATAATAAATTGTTTCCTAAATAAACATTCCAAAACATTTCAGTAGAAAGAAAAACACAAATAAAAGACAAAATTACGAATGATTCACACAAATGACCAAAGTTTGTGCTATACAAGACTAGCATTCACAATATCATATCCGGCCAAAGGACCCGCATTCTCCGGATAGATCTGTGACCTTGACAACATGTTCAGATAATCCATGTGGGATATCAGATTAGAATTCTTTGTTTTCAAAGTGTTGCAATCGCTCGAATGGCTCGCCCAGAAATGCTGGGCTACCGGATCCGGTATTATTTCTGGTATTGAAACCGGAGAGAGCTGTTCGACGGCTGATTCTGAAATATTTGACATGGAGTAGTTTGATCGAGAGGATGAGGTGGAATACAGCTTTCCTCGGTTGTAGGAAGCGTAACCAGGCTCCGTTTGCACAGAGTCAAATGATTTTATCGAGTTTGATGAATCGAGACGCTGTTTTCGCACAAACGAGCCATTAGAAAGGTTGCTTATGCCGGATGGAGCATTTAGAATTTGTGAGTTTAGTGTGTCAGAACACTGATTTATGGAACTCTGTGCGCTTTCTCGGCCAATGTTCACTGTTTCCACTGATTTCATTATTACCGAATCGGCGCTGTTCTTTTGATGCGAAAAAATCTGCTTTACCTCGGAGTCATTTATGTCCCCATCGATCGCTGAATTGCTCTCTTTCTGGTTCACAAACTTTGCATAATTAGAACCGTATACTTGAAAGTTTTCTTTTACAGTCGTCTGCACGTAGTTTGGTCCTTTTTTAATAATCCCCGTAGTTGTTGGCGATGGTTCCGATTTGATACTCTCACTCCTGAGGCGATTTCCACCAGCGTCGTAAACGTAGTTGGCAGTCCGATGGTCTGGCAGGAATTCAATGTACTGCGGAGCATGACAAGACTTTGGCTCGAGATAATTGGCAGCGTCAATCTGAATTTGGTCTGTGGCGTCCTTGGGTTCGGGCGAGTCGAACGATGTCGCCCGTTGAATTTTGCCGTAAGATTTATGACTGCCATATCCGGCCTGAAACGTAAAATCGTTGCATACAATAATGTATAATCAACATATTTCAAGCGAGCAATCAGATTTTATTCTATGCTGGAAATAATAGAGGTCAAGTAATGCAAGTAAATTCTGAAGTTTTCTATTTCAAAAGAAAACTATTTTATATGAAAATAAAAACACCATGATGCACTTAGGTTATTATTTCCTTATTTCATGACAATTTTTGGAACATTCAAAAATCATCCTCTTCAAATCATATATTGAAGGGAAGATATGCATAACACTGTGGCAAGGATGATGGTAGATAGTAGTCTACAACCAATTATTAAATAAATATCTAACAATCATTTATTACATTTAACATTCAATTAATATGGTACACATACAGTTGATTAAAGTAGCAGTGGTGTGACTTTATTATCACCTCAAAGGATGAAAATACCCTATGCACCTTTGTGGGATCACCAAACGTTTCATTATATAACAGATCAATTAAATTTAGCCACATTTTGTGAAGCAACTTCAACTCTCAAAAGAAGGATGTAAAATTGTATGGAGGAGTGATCACACCCGTGAGTAGGAACAAACTGGTTCTCTAAGCGGACTGCTGCATAGCGTACGTACTCACTTAATGGATGCTGCCGCATTCAGGTCCCAGTCATTATTGTTATATACAAATATTTCGTCTCATTGTCTGAGGGGATAGGGTCAGTGTACTCATGTGATGGATGTTACGTTACAAGGGGACGTCACTCTGATAGGGATAGAAACGTGTACTCACATGATGGATGGTGCGGTACTCGGGGCCGTCACTCTGTGAGGACAGGAGCCTCCTTTGTCTCATGCTCAGGTAGGCTGACCCAGCCGCTGTGGAGAAACCAGCAAGATTGCATGAACAAACTTGAACTCAAACACACCAGGGCTCAGTTGTTAACCCTTTGAGTGCTGGATCCGGATTTTGAAGGCCTTTGCAAACAGTTTGGATCCAGATGAGACGCCACAGAACGTGGCGTCTCATCAGGATCCAAACTGTTTGCTATTCTGATAGTGGTCTTAGAAAAAAAATCGAAGAAAATGCTTATTTTAGAAATTTAGCAGACAACATTTTAGCAGATGACAAATTTCCCAGCATGCAAAGGGTTAAACCATTCCCGCTCAGATACAAATTTTGTGGCTTTTGTAGTCCCTGAGAAAATCAAATTAAAATAAAGACCTTTCTTAAGTTTTAAATTCTTCATTTTCAAACCTAACATTCTGATGAGCAGCAAACAGCATAAAACCTGAACAGACTGCGCGTTAGACAACTGCGTCCAGATAGTGAATATTGTAAGAATAACAACAACACAGAGAAGAGGGACCAGTTATAGCATGATACTCGATGATTATTCCATAGGCAAGGAACACAATTAATATCTTTAAATTATCTAGTTAACAATCCAATGAAAAGTTCAATTTTTAGAAAAATGTAAAAACTCACTTCACTCAGTAAGTAATGCATGGTATACATATAAATAGATTAATAAATGAAAGGATTTTGGTATGTCCAAAACTTTAAAACACAAACGTTTCATGCTCCAACAAAATCAACTCATTTACAGATGAGGGGAAGGAATGGATTGTACTTTTTAGTAATGAATCAGGCATGATCAAAGGCAAGATAATGAATGAAGTCAACAGAAATAAAATCGCAAACAGTTTCTGACGTTGAAAACTTCAAGACTCTGAACCATCTTGACTATTTCTCAAAATAAATAATATCAAATTAACATAATTAACATAAATATTGTTTATAAATTCATTCGGAATGAAGGGACACAAAATATCTATATATATAACAGTTATAAAATATTACAAATTCCAAGTATACAGTGGGTTTTTAGTGTAGTGTTTCTTGCATCTACTATAACTATGCTGCGGAAAGTGAAATATAATATATTTACTTTCATATAAAAGTAATTGTATTCAGAAAATCATTTTTCATGGCAATATTTAAAAATTGAGAAACACATTGTTAAATATTTCAATGGAATAAATGGAAATGAATACTGAGGAATGATGAAATGATCATGAGCACACGTTGAATGATGACTAAGCACACCAAAACACTTCACATCAACCAACAACACTTCAAATACCTCTCTTCGGACACTTTGGGTGTCGAGGGGTGAACCTCTTGTCGACCCCAGTGTTGGGGCCAACGGGGGTCGCTAACTACATGAACATTTATACCGCCTTAGGGGAGAGCGGGAAAAAGGAGAAAAGTATTATTTACATTTTTATTGGTAACACTAACCATGCATTGGTTTAAATTGTAAAATAACTTGATAACTTAAATGTCACTTGAATGCTTCCTACTAAATTTGATTCAGATCTGAAGAAAGGTAAAGGTAAGTATTTTTATTCGTTATATAATACAAAATACCAGAATTTTATTAATTTCAAAAGTCCATAAGAATCACTTTCTTTGAAAAATGAAATAGTCAAAGCTTTTATTTTGTTTCTACGAACACTTAACTACTATGCAAGATATGCAACAGCAATTCTCATTTTTTTTGTATTTGACCTTATTACACACAGTTGTGGTTTTAATTTGCAATACTGTGACAAGAAAAAAACAGTTAATCAAACAATGTCAAAGAACAGTTACCTGTTTATTTTGATTTAAAAAAAAACATAAGTCAAATGTGTGCACACACTGCAGAGGAAAAATTACACATTTAGTCAAAACAGTATATGAGCTTCTCTCTGGAACAACTGGGCTTAATTCAAGTACGTAAAGTGTCGTCCCTTATGAGCCTGTGCAGTCCGCCCAGGCAAATCAGGGACGACACCTTCCGCTTTTATTGACTTTTTTTGTTTAAAGCTTGTCTCATTTTAACGAATTACTAGTCTAAGTGGAAATAATGTTTTTATCCTCTACCTTGAGCAAATGTACGGTTGGAAGAAGAAATTGGCAACAGGTATTCGGAGACACTCTGACACGTCTCGTGGAACTTCTTTAGTTGCTGCAGAAGGTACGCGAACGAGGGGCGCTCCAGGGGGTCAAAACTCCAGCACTTGCACATCAGCTGGTAGCTAGAAATAGAATAGTGGTAGATGTGAGCTGCAGTTTGGGAAAATGGGGCTTAATGCATGTGAGGAAAGTGTTGTCCCAGAACTAGCCTATGCAGTCTGCACAGGCTAATCTGGGATGAAACTTTCCACTTTAATGGTATCTGTGGTTTAAAGGAAAGATAGTCTGAGATATAATTCATATACTATGCCCAGCTTGGTAAATAACTAGTGTACAACTTTAAAAAAAAAAGAAATCATTTAGTAACAAGAGATGCTATGCCCCCAACTTGCAGCCAAATAAACAATATAACCAACTGTGAAAAGATTTTTTTTTTAAAGTAGCCTTGACCTTCGACTGGTTGACCTCAAAGTCGACAGGTTACTTCACTTCCTCCCAAACTACCAGCGAACTAACGCATATGGTCATATGTCAAAACATTTTCTAGATATCCTGGGTAAACAAAATGGTATCTGGAAAAACCAAGCTTTAAACCCCTGTGACCTCAAAGTTTATAGTCCTCTTTCCTTTCTCTCGAGTAACCTTTATACCAATTTGGATGATGCAAAGGGAGCAATAGGTCGCCATGGCATAGTGGATATGGTGCCAGCCTAGCCACTGGGAGGTCAGGGAGGTCAGGGGCTCAATCTTCACTGTGGGAGCGTTCTTTTAGTTCTCCCTAAATGACACCAAAGTACTGGTTCTTCCCAGGAAACGGACTCAAACGCGTTTCAATAAGATCGATGAAATTGAGTTTAAATAAATAGGTTAAAACTAAGGGAGCAATGCCAAGTGAGAAATGCCAAGGGAGCAATGTCAAGGTTCTTACAAATCCTCAGGGCAGTTGTCGGGCCTATCCAGTCGACCGCTGCCTCGCACAAAATGCAACACCTCCATATTGGTACGAGCCGGGTAGGGCTGCTGACCGAACGTCACAACTTCCCACATCAACACGCCAAATGCCCTGTGTTAAGGATATAAAAAACCATAGAACTTTACATGAGTGGGTCCAACTCCCATGCATACATGCGGAATGCAGATATGAAAACAAATGAATAAATAATGGTTTCACCACCTCCTCCCATATCAACAACCCAAATGCCCTGTGTTAAGGATATACAAAACATACAACTTTAAATGAGTGAGACCTGACCTCTCATACATACATGCAGAATGCCAATATGAAAACAAACAAATTAATAATGGTTTCATCACCTCCTCCATCAACATGTGTTTGGATGAAGATAGCAGAAACATATGAATTAACAAGAGTGTCACCAACTCCTCAATAAATATGCTTTATGCCCTAGGGCAAGGATATGAAAAATATAGTATTATGAATTTTCAAGGAAGTTCTTATTTAATGCTCTGAGCTTTTATGATTACATTCATACCGCTCAGAGTTCTTATTGCCAAAATCAAATTCAATGTAAAAATATTATGTCTCACGTATGTCTATCAAATAAAGTTCAATCAACCTAATACATTGTTACAAACACAATACCTGTTATAATTGACATCAATTTGCCTGTTGTTACTTGATAAATGCTCAAAACATTAAGTTAATAAAAAAAATGTAATCAACTGAAAGCCAAAGTTTTGAATTTACGATTTGATCAATCGTACGGAGGTTCCGGATATAGTCGGTGTATTACGATTGGTTGATTAGACACGAGATCTTTCTCGGGGATGATTCCGGAGCTTGTGGATAGCGTGTTTTCATTGCAAAAACTTACACATTTAAATGAACCTTTGACGTGTTTGAAACTTTAATATGGATTAATATCATTATTATGCGAATACACCATATCACGTAAGTTGTTTTAAATTGGGTATTAGTGATATATGTATGATATGTTTGTGGTTATTTATGCCAGAAAGTAGTTTATGTCGCTAATTTTACCGATAATGTACCGCCCGGATTCTCGGCGCTAAAATAACTATGGTTAATGGCGTAAGCGTTTGCAACTCCCAGTGACCCGGAGGGTCAATATAGCTGGGAGTTGGATTATTGCAACTAATTTTCAAGGGTGTCAACAGTTTCCCCATCAGAACATAAAATTTCCTGAGATATGGATTTCAAAATTAAATGATTGAACAACTATGGTTGTAAGGACATGAGCACAGCACACTTTACTTAAAAAATACTGTTTGCAGGGAGTTTTCATTTTAGGGTATTAATATTCTGCAATGCTTCTTCAGCCCTAACTCTATACATATGAGCCTTGCTCTGGAAAATGAGGCTTAATGCATTTGCATAAAGTGTCTTCCCAGGTAAGACTGTGCAGTCCGCACAGGCTAATCAGGGCCAACACTTTCTGCTTTAATAAAATGTTTTGTTTGAAGGAAGACTCTTCTAAACGAAAATCTTGTCTCTGCAGAAAGTACAGGATTGCACAGGCAAATTTGGAACGACACTTTAATCACATGCACACATTATTAATAATAAATTATTGCTGACACAATATACAAACACTATAAATTTCCCTAATTTGAACATCACACAATGATCATAAAATTTTTAAATACAAAATATTTGAAGTTTAAAATATTTAAACCAACCAGATATCCGACTGAATCGTAAACACTCCATCCACGAGGGACTCGGGCGACATCCAGCGCACAGGAAGTAGTCCCTCGCCCTCTTTGCGATAGTAGTCGTTCTTGTAGATGTCTCTCGCCAGTCCAAAGTCCCCTATCTTGACCACCATGTTGGAGAGGTTACATGACGATACCAAGCAATTTCTGGCCGCCAGGTCTCTGTGGGATGGAAGTAAAATTGATTCATTGATTACATGATTAAATAGAGCAAGAGGGGGTAATCATGTGATGATCTAAAGGAAGTCAAGAAGGCAAAGTCTATGCAGAGACAGGTATTTTTCGCAGTTTTGTACCCTTTATTACTTTTATTACTTTTTTAAATGCCGCTCAATTTCCAGCCATATCAGCAAGAAAGTGATAAACGTTTATTTCGTATTAATATTTGCTCTATATTTCGACTTAATTCCCTACACAATTTCTTAGCGTGATAAAAAAAACAACAAAAAAACAAGATGTGTTTGTGAAACACTATGTCCCCTGTGAGCGATTTTGACCAATATATTTGACCTTTGACCTTGAAGGATGACCTTGACCTTGACCATTCCCCACTCAAAATGTGGAGCTTCATGAGATACACATGCATGCCAAATATCAAGTTGCTATCTTCAATATTGCAAAAGTTTTCATTTTGACCCATATATTTGACCTTTGACCTTGAAGGATGACCTTGACCTCACACCACTCAAAATGTGCAGCTCCATGAGATACACATGCATGCCAAATATCTAGTTGATATCTTCAATATTGCAAAAGTTATGGCTAATGTTAAAGTTTGTGCAAACCAACAAACAAACCAACACACGGACAGGGCAAAAACAATATGTCCCCCAGTAAAGACTGGGGGACATAAAAACAGTACTGATGTAGGCTATGGACAAAACATGTTTAGTACTTGAGACATTGTTATAAACAAAAGTTACAAGTTTGTCTGAAATATTTTATTTAATTATTAGCTCCCGCTAAGAAAATTCACAGTGAGTTAAGTCGAGATATAAAGCGAAAATTTTAACACCAAATAAACGCTTATCACTTTCTTGTGTTTTAACTACAAATACAGTATTTCACTGTTAAACCCCAAAAATGTTGCTTTATAATTATCCCTTCACCACTCACATACACACTTTGACCCGTTTGTAGTGGCATTAGAAAATCAAATTAAATTAAAGACCTTTCTTAATAGATTCAAATTTAAAAGGCTTAATGTCCAACTCTCATATAGTGATGAGCAGCAAACAGCATAATAGCAGAACAGACTGCGAGTCACGCGCAGGCTGTTCTGGTTTTATGCTGGTTGCATATTGCCATTTTCCCTTTGTTTATGATATGCCAAGGGTGACCTGTGTATGAAGCGAATGCATTTTCCCTTTGTTTATGTGTTGCCAAGGGTTACCTGTGTACAAAGCGCTTGCGTTTTCCATTGGTTTATGTGTTGCCAAGGGTTACCTGTGTACAAAGCGCATGCGTTTTCCCTTTGTTTATTGGTTGCCAAGGGTGACCGGTGTATGAAGCGAATGCATTTTCCCTTTGTTTATGTGTTGCCAAAGGTTACCTGTGTACGAAGCGCATGCGTTTTCCCTTTGTTTATGTGTTGCTAAGGGTTACCGGTGTACAAAGTGCATGCGTTTTCCCTTGGTTTATGTGTTGCCTAGGGTTACCTGTGTACGAAGCGCATGCATTTTCTCTCTGTTTATGGGTTGCCAAGGGTTACCTGTGTACGAAGCGCATGTCCTCGAGGTACTTGCAGCCGCTGGCGACGTGCACACAGATCTTCACAAGATCCATCAGAGAGAGCTCCACACGAGACTGGTGCTGGATCTGGGGCCAGAACGGGTAAGTAAGTTAGTAAATTAGTAAGTAAGTTACACGACTCTGGTGCTGGATCTAAGGGCAGAATGGGAGCAGGCGGAGGATCAATGACTGGGTTTATAGTTTTTGGAAGTTTTTTTTTTAAGGTTAAACAGACGCTATGATAGTTTTTGAGATGTAAAACAAAAGATTTGATAGTTTTTGAGAGGTAAAACAGACTATTTGATAGTTTTTGAGAGGTAAAAAGACAATTTGATAGTTTCTGAAAGGTTAAAAGAAAGGTTTGTGAGATAAAAATAATGTTCCATATGTATATATTTGGATAAAGTTTGTAAGTAAACTGAAGAAAGTCAAACCTACCGAATTGAGTCTACACGCCCGTAAGAATGACAGCAGATCGCCGCCCTCCATGAGTTCGAGGATGATGAACTGCGGGTCGTTATCGAGACAAACGCCCAGCAGCCCCAGGATGTGCTCGTGGTGGAAGTTGGACATCAGCAGGGCTTCCTTCAGGAACTCGTCTTTCTCCTGGCCCGAGGCACTCTTACGCAGTGTCTGAAATGGAGGAGCATGTGCCTTAAGTGTCGTCCCAGATTAGCCTGTGAAGTCCACACAGGCTAATCAGGGACAACACTTTCCCCCTTAACTGGATTTTCACTAAGAAGAGAGTTCCTTCAAACATTTTTGTTTAAACGGAAATGTTTGTCCCTGATAAAAGCCTAAGCAATCCGCACAGGCAAATCAGAGATTGCACTTTCCACCTAAACCTAATTTTGTTTAATAGAGACCTCCTTCTAACAAAAAATTCTATAAAAACTGAGAGGGTTGTCCATGATTAGGCTGTGCAGATTGCACAGGCTAATCTGGGATGACACTTTCCGTCTTAACTGGATTTTTGTTTACAAGAAAATTCCTTGAAACGAAAAATTCCATAAAGACGTAAAGTGTTGTTCCTGATAAGCCTGTGCAGACTGCGCAGGCTAATCTGGCATGACACTTTTCGCACATCCATTAAAACCAGTTTTCCCAGAACGAGGCTCCTTACATTATTTATCCTATCTTCAGTGTTACAAAATAACAATCTGGGCCCAGTTTTCTCTTTTATCAACTTCTAATGTCCAGTTAAGCTTACAGCTGTTAATTTTTTGGATGAAATTATTTATGATAATTAAATGTTAACACTTTAAGATATTGCTTGCTTTATTCATAATTTATTATGTCTTAAATGCCTGGTTAATAAGGTATATGTTGGTAAAAGGCAAGTTTCTAAGTCTGTAGAATACCGATTATGGTCTTTTTCGGGTTGGAGAAAATTATGTGGAGAGTAAAAACTAGTTTTAAAATGCAAATGTGGCAAGCTTTTGCAAATATGTAAATATTTATGAAACATTTGTATACAAATACCTTGACTGCACAGCGCGTATCACCAGAACTCTCATTGAGGATATTTTTAGCCAGTCCCTCGAACACTTCGCCGAATGCACCGCTTCCAAGAAATTTGCACAACACGAGCTGGTCTCGACGGAAGTGAGGCAGGGCAGCAATTTCATCATCAGTTGGTACAATGCTGGAGATATAGAAAACGTGTACAGCATGGGAAATGATGGGGATAAAGAAATACATTGTAGTTTTACTACGTTTATTTTGTTCATGGTCTATACGAAGATATCTAAGCATCATATCAGAATAAAGTGTTTAAACATACTATTTTATAATGCTTAGAAGTTCAAAACTTGCATTTTGGAAAGATGATTTAATCTGAAACATTTACTTTACTCACATTGTATGTCAGATTTCACTTAAGAGCTTTATAAACACCAGTCCAGGGCCAATATCCTGAAATCTCCTATAAACAATCTTAACTCAAATTCACACTTAAGCTAAAACAATATCTATATATAAGGGATATCTTCTTTGTTTTGGGATATAATTGATAGTATTATCTAACTTAAGGGAGGAATTTATAACATCTCACTAAAGGGTGACAATGATATCATCTCACTTAAGGGAGACAGCCATATCCCAGCAATAAAGGGAAACCATAACATTTCACTTAAGGAGAACAGATATTATTTTCTATGATTGCTTTTGCCCTTCTTTCCTGCTGTTTTCCTGTCCCTACCTCATGGCATACAGGGTGTTGTTCTGCTGTATGGTTGTCATGGGTAGCTCCCGTAGCGTGGCCAGTTCAAGGTCAGGGCCCCGGGTCACCGCCAGGAAATCGGAATCCTTCTTCTTCTCGTCACGACGCCGACGGCACACTGCTAGCAGGAGAAATAGTTATATGTGTACGATCTTTGAAATATCTAAACAGGCTTTTTTGTATAAGAATGGTCACACAAAGGAATAACAGTTCTTTTTTTAGTGAAATGATAAATTCAAGTGTTGAGTAAACAAGAGGGCCATGATGGCCCTGAATCGCTCACCTGACTAACCTTGCTACATCAACTTAAACCCTATNACTCCATAGGCTAATCTGGGACAACACTTTACGCACATACATTAAGCCGTGTTTTTAACCCTTTGAGCGCTGGAACCAGATTTTGAAGGCCTTTGCAAACAGTTTGGATCCAGATGAGATGCCACAGAACGTGGCGTCTCATCAGGATCCAAACTGTTTGCTATTCTGATAGTATTCTTTGAAAAAAAAATCAAAGAAAATGCATATTTTAGAAATTCAGCAGACAACATTTTAGCAGAAGACAAATTTCCCAGCATGCAAAGGGTTACAAAAATGAGGTTCATATGATCATTCTATGTCCTTACTTGTAATGCAGAATAAAGTGTTCTATAGGCTCGCCATTGTCCTCCGGCTTGACCCACGTGATCTCAAACTCCCTGGCGCGGAACTCCTGAACGGTAGGGGGATCTGGGGGTCCTGGAATTCCCGCTAAAACAACAACAACAACTTCATAATGTCACAGAGACTTAACATAGATTTGGCCAATCTTTTTTTTTTTCAATTCTACATTCAATTAATGACTCATAATAATAAATGCTTATGGACTATCCAACAATTTTCTACAAAATCAATGTCAAACAGAATGTCGACTCTGATCCCAGTTTTGAAACTGGTCTATTTCCTACAATCATATATACCAAATGTTGATGGAATTTGAAATTGTGTAATGCACATGAATAAAAATGCTTCAAAATAATCGATTGCAATCCATTTAAAATACATTTCAATATGCAGCGAAAGGGAATAAATTCAATAGGAAAATGAAAGTTTTTATTAATGCCTCGAGTAGTATACTGATAACTGCTTTAAATATATATATCATTATATAACTCATATTTAACAGTATTATGTATGAGAGGGTTATAAAATATCATGATTTATTTACATTTTTGTGTACATTTTAGTGATAGCTTTAAATACAAAAACAAGAGATGTGTTTGTCAGAAACACAATGTCCCCTACTGCATCGCTTTGAAATAAAATTTCCATATTTTGACTTTAAGTTCCATATTTTGACCTTGAAGTTCCATATTTTGACCTTAAAGTTTTGGGACAGACAGACAGAATGACAGACAGACAGGCTCAAAACAATAAACCCCCTCTTCTTCGAAGAAAGGGGCATAAAAAACATATATATTCAGGGTACTTACTCAGAGTTTTAAAAGCGTATTTCACATCCGTTGGAGCGTTGGGCCAATAGTAGACTTTGTAAAGGTATACGTTCCAGAAGATATGTAGCTGGAACGCATACTCCATGTTGGGTTTTAGCCCCACGAAGGACTGGTTATACAGCGTGTTGTTTTCTGTCATCTGGATATCGTTCTGCTGGTTGGAATAAGGTTTCCCAGTGATGTCTGCCACCTACAAACATTTGCTTGTTTTATCAACAGTTTTCAAATAGCTCTGGGTGATAAGCAACATGACTTTTTGTTTAAAACTATTTAAAACTAGAGATTTGTCACAAATGTGACTTTAATTCCTGCCCCACTTTTTCATCTATGTTCAAGGGCAAATAACTCAGAAAAGTCCAGAAAAAGGGGCATGAAAAAAGTGTCTCGCATATGTACACTTCATGGCAACATATTTGTAGTTTAAATTGTATTGCTTCTAAAATGTGGAAGTAATTCGCTCCACAATCTTGCACATTAAATGCAGCCTGATTGATCAACTAAACGGCTGAAAACAATTACTGGTGACTCTGAAATACCCTCTAAAAGTAAATTGGGTAGAATTATGTTACCCTGAAGTCTGAGAGGAAGTTCCACTTATTGGAAAACACAATTGGTCCAAATGTTTTAGAAAAATGTAACATAGGAACAAAGAAATGTATGCATATCATGACATGAAATCCATCAGGCCTTTTTCTGTCTATTTGGGGAAAAAGTACCTAGCAAAATGGGGATTTTTCAAGTCGCGAAATCTTTCAAATGGGGAAGAATTTTCATCGACAANTTTAAAAAAAAAAAAAAAAAAAACTTTTTTGGGGGGGGGGGGGGATTTTTTTTTATAATTGGGGAAAAAATATGCATATTTAGCATGGGGAATGGGTCCGACTATCGGACCCATGAGATAGGCAGAAAAAGGCCTGTCCATGGATAATTTACTTAGTAATTTATATTTTCAAAACAGATAAAAATGATTATGAATAAAATTCTAGAATAAAAGATCAGAAAAAGTGGAACCAAAAAAAAAAAGAAAAGTGTTTTATTAAATTGCAAATGATTTTCTTTTGTACAGTCAAAAAGCGTTCCTGTACACAATTTGAAAATCCCCACTAGTCTGTGCATATTTGTGCAAACAACACGTATACAACATTAAAACCAGGTTTTAAATGTTTTACCAAATAATGTAATGAAGTTTATTTTAATGTACAATCAAGATTCAATATTTTTTCAAGATTTATTAGATATCATGTAAATAAAGGCCTCCGGCCCAAAATACAGCATTCATTTACAATAACATTATAAAATCATAAATGCCACCTTGTATAAATTGTGGTTTTACAATATTATACAACAAAAAATATAACAAAACAAAGTTTGTAATCAAGGTAAATTTAAATTTCCAATGACATTCATTAATTTTGTAACGTAGAATGTTAATTGTTTTATAACAGAGATATGGATACAGTGCTGCTCATTAGGATATTAAATGACGTTTCGTTTCTTTGGCCGTTATACCAATTATACAAATAACTTGTTCTTATATCAGTGTACTGGACACTCAAAGAACGCATGAAATTCGTTCTCCAATACATGTACATCAAATCTTGTTAAACAAAATAAGCATGTTCGGTTTTCGCGCTGTACAATAAAATGCCTGCCAATTTCAATGTTCAATTTATGATTGGAACACCTTAAACGAGCAAATGCGGACGTGACATAAAGGATACATCTATAGTTAAATATTTCTCCGGAGTTAAAAGTGATTTAAACTGTTTGTAAGTGTCGCAGAGATGCATAATCTCATTGTGCCAGTCTTTGGTTTTACAGTCTTGTATACGCTGTTTAAAACATTGTAAAAATATAGTCATATCATCTACATCCTGGGCAACCCAAACAAAACCAAAACCATATTTAACAAGCAAATTCATTGAATTGATATCCCCCGCAAAACTAGAGCTTTGTCAGACGTGACGTATACCCCAACATGCTGCATTGACACAGAATATATACAAAGGGCCATAAATCTGTTATAAACAGATGGTGTACAATGCCATTTGACGTGCATCATCCTCTTATCCATATAAATACTCATACCAAGTTTCAATGAAATCCGCCAAAGCACTTAAAAGATATGGCTCCAGACACAAAAGTGCCGGACGGACCGACAGACAAAGCCAAAACAATATCCCTCCGCCTTTGGCGGGGGATAATAAGAGTTCCTTCACATATGTTGCCCAATTTTTCCTTCCAATATCGTCTAACGCTGATAATATGCACATCTCTTCTTGGTAGTGAAGCTTCCCATAAAGTTTCATTGAATTCGGGTCATTAGTTGCTGAGAAATAGCCCGGACAAAAATCCAGACGGACGCACACACACACACACACGGACAGATGAAGCGGCAACTATATGCTCCCCCCAACAAATTTTGGGAGAGCATAAAATGTCACTATGGGTAAATTAAAACAAAGGGAACTAGAAACTGTTTAATAGAGAAGAATGCTTTGCATGCTTGTGCCACCAACTTGGATTTAGCAGCTGTCTACGATAGCTTTGGAGTAAATAAAAGACCCATATATTTATAAACTGAAACAACTTTAACCTTTTGACCATTTAGAAACCACATTTCATTATTGCGTACAGGACCACCATTACGGAATACTATAATTTCGGTTTTATTAAGGTTAATCTGCATACCAGTATCTTCGCAAAATTTTGCAACTGAGCGTTTAAATGTAACTGAAGGTTACATGCTGTGTCCGCGCAATTAGCTACGTCATCAGCGTACATCAAACAATAAATATCTGGTATATCATTTGTTATAAATATTCCATGTCTACAATGTTCCCTTAGATAGCTTACTAAATTATTAATATATAATGAAAATATTATGAGTGAGCCTAAATCACCCTGCCTGGTGCCGATGTTACAGCGGAACGGTTGCGTAATGATATTTCCGGATACTTTTACATGTGCGCGTAAATTTGCGTACATCGATTGCAAGACAATTAGAATCTTGCCGTTAATACCTTTGGCATATAAACTGGTTAAAAGCTTAAAATGAACCAATGAATCAAAGGCCTTTTTGAAGTCCACATATAGTACGTAGAAACAACCACCAGGTTTCGACGTATACTTTTGAATTATGCTCTGGAGACAAAAAAGGTTATCTACAACCTAGTACCTTGATCTAAACCCGGCTTGTGACTCTTCTATGATGGTGTTTTTCTCTGCCAACTCATTTAACAGTAATTATACTTGAGAAAATTTTATACATGACATTAATCAGTGATTTTAATTAGCCGGTTCTTCCTTACTGCCCGATTCAAATATAGGGACTATAATACTTTGGCATCATGATTCCCGAAATATACCTGTATCTAAAATTTGCTTAAAAAGACTATCCAAGATCGGAATTATTATATGTTGTGTGTTTTTATAAAATTCCAGTCCTATCCCATCATTACCGTGTGATTTACCAGTTTTCAGCCTAGGTATACTGATCCTTATTTCTTCATCTCTTATTGGTCTATTAAAAGGGCTATTTACATCATAATTGTCACTGTTATAAAATCGGGTATTGTGGATTGCAGTGCCCCAGATAAGCTGCGTTACGACATTTTTCACCCTATTAAAATGTTTAAAAACACAAAGAAATTCAATACAATGCATATTGAAAACGCGATCAATTTGACTTTTACGCTTATTCTTTAAATTTGATGCGTACAATACGAGTCTCGTTCGAAAATGCTTTGCTCAATTTCGTTTATTTTTAATTGGAATAATTATCGAACGACGGCGAAGATTTTATTCATTCAAAAGTGAGCAAGCGCCTGGATGACGGAGGAGCAAAACAGTCGAAGTTATTCAAACGCTATGCGGACTAAATTTCAAAACAAATTAAGCGTCTGACCAAAAGATTTACGATGTGTATTTGTAAAGGGTCTGTACTTTCAGTTTCTATAACGATGCGTAATAAAAATGTCTATGCGAGGTCAAAAGACGTCCGCGATTGTTGCGCTAAATATATGTCGATTGCAAACTTTTTCCAACCACGTACAAACAACGCTATTATTTGTGTTATTGATTTCTTAGCCACTGTGTATGCAGCAGTTGAAAGTAGCTAGTTGACATCCAAAAACATGACAGAAAGTCCGACTCCGTGATTGAAAAAAACTGTCAAAAGTGGAAAAAGTCATATCCCAGGTAAAAAATGGTTCACGTTGATAGGACAGAAAAAAAGTTGAAATGTGCATACTGCAACCAGTCTGTGCAACAAAAGTAAAGCATAAATGAGTTTGAGGTATAAATGTTAATAAAATATTTCACCCTTTTTAAATACTGAAATCACCCTATTTTCCAAAATCAATGGGTGAAAACCCTATTACCCAAATAATTATCTGGGGCACTGGGATTGGAATCTGGTCATCACTGTAAAGTGAAGATTGAAAATAATCTCGCCAGTTTCCAGGGGAGATAGAATTGATTTCCGTTTCAGGCTTTGTGTGTCCTCTTACTAGTTTCCAGAACATTTTTGGATTACTGCTTGATTTTAGCAGTGAAAATCGTTTTTTACGTTGATAAGTGCATAGATTCACCTTGCACGTGTTTTTGAAAGATGATCTAGCTACCTTATAGTTTAAAAAATCGACGTTATTATTTGTCGAACGAAAGCGTCTAAGAAGAGAGTATTTCTTTCGTTTTGCTAACAAGCATTGCCTGTCCCACCAAGGCTCTTGTTTTTTATGTAATGGGTTATTGTGCCTAAAAATCATATGTTTGGCAGACATCTTATAAACATGTATTATTTTTTAAGCTGCATCTATGACATTTGTTCGGATAGTACTTAAAATATTATCTTTCAAAGACGCGAAGTTTCGTGTACAATTTTCTATGAACGTCTCATAACCATATTTGCGCCAGATATAACGATCATAACTTTTTGTGACGAATAACTCGACTTTCTCCTCCTGCAATTTTTCGGTAGTTTGGATCTTTAACTGAGCGTACAAGGGGAAAATAGTCAGAGGCATCATAATTGTGTACATTAAAGTGTGCGATACAGTTGAACAATTCACTTGATACGATTTGATAGTCTACCACACTATGACCTCCGTTGGCAATACAGGTAAAATTTCCATTACAATCATCTACAAATCTGCCATTCACAATATGCACATTATGAGTACAGCATAAATCAATCAAAGACAATCCATATCTATTAACATCTCTATCTCTATTTTGCCTGGGGAGATCAAACAAATCTTCATCATAATCAACTTCGCAATAATATAAATATTTCAAACTATCTGATAAAATAAAATCATTTAAATCTTTCGTTCTCGCATTAAAATGAAAGCTATGTCAACATTTTAGCTACAGCTTTTTATCTACACAAAAGATTTCAGCACAATTCATCGATGCGACCATAAATCCATTGAAAACCCAGTTAAAAGAAAGAACAGCTTTATTACCTGTTCATAGAAAATAATAAATCGTATGACAGAGTTGTCTGCAGGGGATCTCCAGGACACGTGAATGGACGTATTGGTGACTTCCACAAGCTCTATGTCATTCGGCTGCTCGAAGGTGCGGACTGGGACGAACTCGCTTTCAGTCACAAAATTTCCACTTGTCTGATTACTGATCACCTATCAGGAACATACAAACACAGCCTTAATTAGTAATGCGCAAGCTTAGCCCTTTGCATGCTGGGAAATTTGTCGTCTGCTTAAATGTCGTCTGCTGAATTTCTAAAATTAGCATTTTCTACGATTTTTTTTCAAAGAATACTATCAGAATAGCAAACAGTTTAGATCCTGATGAGACGCCACGTTCTGTGGCGTCTCATCTGGATCCAAACTGTTTGCAAAGGCCTTCAAAATTCGGTTCCAGCACTGAAAGAGTTACAGTTTTAAA
The DNA here is from genome assembly GCA_007657795.1 of Dreissena rostriformis. Taxonomy (NCBI): domain Eukaryota; kingdom Metazoa; phylum Mollusca; class Bivalvia; order Myida; family Dreissenidae; genus Dreissena; species Dreissena rostriformis. The sequence continues at coordinate 41,735 of VMBQ01004324.1, read as the reverse complement.
ACTATTTATTTTAGCTCGATTGCATAGAAAACCTAAGGCTTATTGAAACGCTCTAGAGTCCGTGTCATGGGTAGAACCAGAACTTGGTGTCTTTGGGGGAGATCTAATGAACACTCCCACAGTGGGGATCGAACCAATGACCTGGTCGCTAGGTGGACACCATATCCACTAAACCAGGGCGACATGCGCAGGCTTACAGCAGAAGTGTGGATATTCTATGCCGACTTGTCAGGTCAAAGTAATTTTACTGTCGGACAAGTAAATGTTTCCTGCCAACTTGTTTGTAGACAACTTTATTTTCTGTGAAAGTATATGATAAAACATGTAGTCTAAAAAAAAATATTAACAAGTCTTTCAATTATGGAAATGAAATTAGCATTACTATTTTTGCAAAACCTTTACATACTGTTAAATGTCTCAGTCAATGTTACATATTTAAAACATGCCAAACATCGCAAACCTGCTTATATGGTCTATATAATTATCAATAAGGCCAGTCGGCACAGGCTTATCAAGGATGCCAATTTTTGTTTGAAAGAGTCTTCCTTCCATAAAAGCGGAAAGTATCCTCCTTGATTAGCGTGTGCATACTGCACAAGCTTATCTGAGACGACACTTCACGCACATGCATTCAACCCCGTTTTCCCAGAGTGAGGCTCCTATATAAACACATAAATGAATCTACCTGTATGGAGTAAGCCTGATCAGCTAACAGATTGTCAATCATCTCGCAGTATCTCGGACTGGAACAGGATTCTGATTGGGATGCATTGTGCGTCACGGCATCGGACATCATCGTGTGTCGCTTGCCGTCCTGTAGTATGGCAGACCAGCGGATGAAATACACGATTCCATCCATGGGGCCGTTCGGCTGGGCAGGTGGCAGCCAGGAGACACTGACTGAGTTGGGACTCTGTGGCAAAACTCTGATGTTTCCGACGGGTGATGGAACTGAAAATGCAGAATGATGCATCAAAGAAAATTAAGATTTCATAAAATACTGATATTGACTTTAGTATCTCTGCAGGGTGCAGGTGAAAGTTTTGTTTGTGCAACTGTTTGTCTGTTAGCAACTTAATGCAAAACATTATGAAACTCATAAGCATGAATGTTTTATGACCAAGTTGGCCAATACAGACATTTTTCATACAATTTGCTTAAAATGAATCTTTAAAATAAAAAAAAATATATAAGGTTTTAAGCAAACCAGATTCATTTAGTCATTATAAGAACATCCAAATTTGTATTTATTCTTTAAACATGAAAAAGATGTTAGATTTTAAATATTATGATTTTAAGAAATTTTAACAATGCCATAAAGTAGCAAAATACAATTTTATTATAAATTCAGATTAAAATTGATCCCAAAGATCATGCCATGACCTACCTCCAGGGCGTGTCCTCTGATGGGTCGGGGCCCCCAGGGAGGGGACCGAGTACTGGGAGTAGAACGTACTGACTGACCCCTGGAGCACATACGGTGTGTATGGCTGCAGACCTGAGATGACAACACTGGAGTCATAGCTGAACTGAAATCAAGAGAGACAACACTGGAGTCATAGCTGAACTGAAATCAAGGGACAAGAGCTAAATTGATGATTTTTCTTTATTGAAAATAATGCATGGTTGATATTTCAAAATATTCCTGGGTTATTCTGGTGATGATGTTATTGTTGTTTACGAAAAACAATGCAAAGGCTTAATTTTTAAACATTCCTGGCTTATTTTTTTAAAGATTCCAAAAGTTTTTCTAAGACATGAAAAGAATGGCACTGAGCCTGTGTCAAGATCAAGATGTATATATGTTAACATTTAATTTTTACTGAAATCAAAGCACTGCCCATATTCGTAACAATTCCTTCATTATTCTATGCCAAGGAAAGGCTCAAGTTTTAACCAAAATGAAAACAAGTATGAATATCAACATGGATATTGTTTGTAAATTACGAAATACATATAGATTGATAAAAAAAATACAGTCAGTAAACAAATCAATTATTCAGTTTTGAGGTGTATACATTAAACCAAGAATTCATAAAATTATTTCAATATTTCTGAATAACAAATCATTCCCCACGTTGATCATGACTCTTTTTTCAGCTTATTTTAGTGTATTTCAGTTTAAAGTAAATGAAACTAACTCTTTGTGTTGAAATACACGATCTCTTTGATTAACTAATACATCTGCAATTTGACTGCAAACAACAAGAAGCTTTAACAAGAGCACCGTCGAGCAGATGCCAACACTCGGCTGTGGGTGCAGTTTTGAAAAAACAAAACAAAAAAAAAGACCTTTGACCTTGACCTTTGACCTTGAAGGATGACCTTGACCTTTCACCACTCAAAATGTGCAGCTCCATGAAATAGACATGCATGCCAAATATGAAGTTGCTATCTTCAATATTGAAAAAGTTATCGCCAATGTTAAAGTTTTCGGACGTCGACGATGTGGAAGACAAGAGGGCTATGACAATACCTCGGGTTTTCTTCGAAAACAGCCCAGCTAAAAAAAAACAACAGCCTGACACACAACCACTTTAATTTATCCTTATGAACATTACAATCTTATTTAGCCCTTTCCCGCTTCGATACGCACTTTGATGTGTTTGTAGTCCCTTAACCAATCAAATCAAATTAAACACCTTTCTTACTTGATTCAAGTTTTAAAGGCTGCATTTCCAACCGTAAGATACTGATGAGCAGCAAACAGCATAAAACTTGAACAGACTGCCCGCTACTCGGAGGCTGTTCTGGTTTTATGCTGGGTGCATATAGCCATTCTCACTTTGCTTGAGCGAGAAAGATTCCATTCCAAATGAATCCACACTTACCTGGTTCTTGCACGCAGATCCAGTATTGCTGCAATAAGTAGACGGGTTCATTTCGTCAAGTTCCTGATAAAACACGCCGTATTTCACTGCTGGATGACTGATGTTAGTGCAAGCCTCGGGCCAAATGACTTCATGCAACGAAAGGCCTATGCTTGTGTTGGTTACCGTGACAACATTGACCTTGTCTGAGTGAGGTGCCGTGTCCAGGCATTCTGCGCCTGAAAGATAAAAAGGATATACGTTGGTTTAGGTAGATTAGTTTAAACCTTTTTGTTTTAGCTCGACTGCATCAAAAGCCTTGTTTCCTGGGAAGAACCAATACTAGGTGTCTTTGAGAGAGATCTAAAGAACACTCCCACATTTAGTCACTTTCTTCATTAGTATTTGCCTACATGTAAATCTTTATATACAATTTACTGAAATTTCAAATATAATTTAAAAAAAAACACATCTTTAAACTGTTACCAGGCAACGGCTGCAGGTGAGACTCAAATGCCAGGATGTCGGTCACATGATCCAAGGGTGTGGTCTTGACAGTTCCCGTTTCCTTGTCCATAATGTAGAGCGTGCTGGTTGAAGCCTGGTACCAGTAGATGTAGACATGGTCCACGGTCATGTGATCTGGGGGGAGACCTATAGGGAACCAATGTGAAGGCTTTATATTAAAATTGGTTGAAGTGCTTAAAATTTGTAAACGTTCATTACGTTGGGAGGGAGTCTTAGGGGGGAACCAATTAGGTGGGTTGGATTTTAAACTGGTTCAATGTGCTTAAGATTTTTATGATGTGATCACAGGGTAAGACCTATATGTAATTAGGTGAGGTTATAATTGCACATTAGCTTATCATCAATTGCTTGTTTTGTGAATCTTGTTTTGTTAACATTTGTTTTTAGCCCAGTAAGAGGATATGTTTAGAACGTTGGAACAACTTTTTTATCATGTCACTTGGTACTTTGTTACATAATATAATGCAAAATGTAACTGTCAGTTTGTTTGTATATGACATTTTGCTATTTTAAATATGGCAAACAAACAAAAGGTCAACATGATATCAAAAAGACCTATGTAATTAATTGAAAATTTAATATCCTGAATAAACTGAGTAAACACTCGTTGGATTTAAGCGCAAAAAAAGTTTTCAACATATTTAATAAGATCTAATTTAGAACCAATTTTGTTTAAAACTCAAACCTTTTCTGTCTGTTTCAGTTGTATTTAGTAACACCCTGCAGTGGCACCCATCCAAACTGGCTGCCATCAGCCGCAAGTTCTCGGCATCGACGAATATCAGCTCCGTGTGGCCGTCATTGGACAGATCCATTGCCACGGTTACCCACGGCCCCTTGGAACTGGCCCAGGCGCCCGTGAGACACGTGCATGTTGAGTTGGTTGTTCTTTTCTGACGAATAGCGTTGGTGAAAAATGGTTGAACATGTGAGAGATTGTTTGTGTTTGATTTGAAGATGGTGCCCTGTCCACTGATGAGCTCGGTCCATATTAACGAGCTGAAAAAAACAACCAAACAGAAATTATATTTTCAATTAACCCTTTGCATGCTGGGAAATTTGTCGTCTGCTAAATTGTCGTCTGCTGAATTTCTAAAATTAGCATTTTCTTCCATTTTTTTTCAAAGAATACTATCAGAATAGCAAACAGTTTGGATCCTGATGAGACGCCACGTTGTGTGGCATCTCATCTGGATCCAAACTGTTTGCAAAGGCCTTTAAAATTCGGTTCCAGCGCTAAAAGGGTTAAGAAAAAATATTTGATCTTTAATTGTTTATGGAAAAAAACACCTTTTTTTAATTATTATCATTTATGAATATTTTATGCAACATGGCAAATACAAAAATTGTATGGCTTTCTTATGCGTAGGAATATAACCATAATAACATCAGGTTGACTAATCATGCATTTCCAAATGACAAAAGCTTTTTATCCAAATAAGACTTGGAAAACAAAAAATCCCTATAACAACACAAAATATATTTAATATAAAATTATTGTTTTCCCCGTGATTCCAACCCGGGATGAGCTCTGTGAGCCAAACCAAGTGCACTACCACTGAGCCAAGCAGGGTTTAGTAATAATAGGTTAGTAATACACATATCCCTTTGCATGCTGGGAAATTTGTCTTCTGCTCAAATGTCGTCTGCTGAATTTCTAAAATAAGCATTTTCTTTGATTTTTTTTCAAAGAATACTATCAGAATAGCAAACAGTTTGGATCCTGATGAGACGCCACGTTCTGTGGCGTCTCATCTGGATCCAAACTGTTTGCAAAGGCCTTCAAAATTCGGTTCCCGCACTGAAAGAGATATTATTGTTATAAGTTATTGATGAAAAGCCTAGCAAAGGCTTTATTACTTTACAGGTTTCGAATGATGGTTTTCTATTAATGACCCAATATTTGTAACATTTTCCTTGGTTAGGAGTCTTATTTTGCTTGTTTTAACATAATCCATATATCCTTTTTGAATATATATGAAATTATTAATTTGTATTTAATTTGTCTGTATTTTTCACATGTCCTTCATTTAAGAAACATATTGACAATAAATGTGTATTTGTTGAAGAGACCTAAACTCAGCCATAACTTAATCTTGCCATAAGATCTTTCATAAGACAGGGCCTTGCAATATGATTTCCCTACCCGGTAAAAGGATCAACCACCATATCAACTATCGCAGACGTTCTCTCGATCACCGTCTCATAGGTACCCCGGTCAATCTCATATCTCAAGATTGCTCCGTTGGACTGGTTGCTATGGGCAACGTACAGTGACCTACTGACCCAGTCCAGTGTTAAGGGACTTGATTCACCCTCAATGTGAAGTAACTGAAATTAATAGGTATTGTAAGTGAAGCATATGGAAAAATATCTGATAAATGTTTTTGCAAATATGCAAATATAAGTCTTTGTTAAAGTTGTATATACTTCATAGTTAGTTACTTATTTACTTTACATATGTAGTAATTATTACCGTGTCAAAAAAAAGGAGAAAATTAAAATACAGTTTGCAATGTAAAGCAAAAAATCACTGTTAAATACCAAAAATAAGACAAATGTTTAAAGAATTTTGCACAAAATCATAAATTTTCAATTCACCATAATAACATTGATTATAAGATCGCCGTGGCGTAGTGGATATGGTGTCCGCCTAGCGATCGGGAGGTCATGGGTTCGAACCCCACTGGGAGCGTTCCTTTGATCTCCCCCAAAGACACCAAGTACTGGTTCTAGTCCCAGGAACGGACTCAAGAGCCTCTATATAAGCCTACGGCTTTTGATGCAATCGAGCTAAAATAAATATGTTTAAACTAACATTGATGGGAACAATATTTTTCTCATCTGGAATTCTCAGTCATTTAGTTTTTTGTAGTTTAGGTTTTTTGTAATCACTTTCTAACAAACCTTTTTATTTTCCTTTGACGGCAGACGCTCCAGATTTCTCTCCCTCGTGATCCAGAAGAAGGCGTCGTCCTGTGACAGGTGCGCGAGGGCGGTCACATGCTTGGTTGCCACGGTAACGGAGGTGTTAAACACGTTGTCAGCCTCTGCTTCTATGACCCCCGTGGTTGAAGCTATTAGCAGTCTAGGTACCGGGTTGACAGCTGAGGTGAAATTGATGAAATATTCAAGAAATATAATTGTAATTATAGCATAAGAATAACTGCAAAATGTTTCTATATAGAAACCCTTGAAAAGTGTTTTTTATTTTTAGAATTGTTCAATATTACTGGCACTTAATCATCAATGAAAATGATATTTTCTTGTGTTGTATAGAATACTGGTCTTTAATTGGCTAAAGATAGGTCACATGGTGACCAGGTTTTTCCAAATAAGGTCATTTTTGGTTCATTTCCAGTCAGTAAAGTTAAATAAGATGATGTCATTAAATACATTTAAGCTAACTTTTGGCTTTTGCCCTGTTAAATCAATGTTCCAATGCTGGTGAAAAAATGGAGACTGGTAAGATTAATTTGTAAAACGGCTTCTTACTGAATACTTTTTGATACAGGGAAAAAAAACAGGTAAATTCATATTGGGCTAGAAAAACTTATAATTATCACTGCAGAAACTATAATGGTATGACTTCACATGAATAAAAATATTGAGTTGCTCGTTAAGTTAAGAAAATTACAAATATCCTCTATGTTTGTCGCAATCTACCACTTTTAGCTGAAATAATGTATTGCACCATAGCCAAATTATTTTTAAGCAAGACCTTACCATCTGTTGTGGCATTTACTATAGCCGATCTGGGACCACATCCAACTTTTGTGCAACACTCCACCTATGGATAAACAGCAATGCAAAAATGAAAGCTCATTATCTTCTCTTCTTCTTTTGAAAAAAAAATAGTAGATCAACAATGCGTTAATTACCATTGATGTCACAAAAATAAGTTTTACTCATAATTTAAAAAAAAACATTGTAAACATTTGCTGCATAGTACTGCAAAGTGAAAATGGCTAAATGCAACCAGCACATAACTCGCAGTCTGTTCAGGTTTTATGCTGTTTGCTGCTCATCATAATCTTAATTAAGGCTGGTAATGAAGCCTTTAAAACTTCAATCTATTAAGAAAGGTCTTAAACTAAATTATATTTTCTTAGGGACTACAAACACGTCAATGTGCGTAAAGCGGTCAGTAACGTACCTGAAAGTAGTAGGTGATGTTACTCATCAGCTCATCAAGGACATAATGCCTCGCAGACGGAGACAGGGAGGTGGATGTAACAGCTGTGGGATCACTGCTCTGCCAATAGTAGACATTCTGGTTACTAAGCACACCACTCACTGTTGTGGGTTCCATCCAGCGGAAATCAGCAGCAAGCGTCTGTCTTGATGCTGCTGCATTTTTTCTTTGGGTTACATACACTTTTGGTCCCACTGGCTGGCCTGGGACTGAAAAACAGGAAGGAGCAAAATAATCTCTAAAAAGTATCGCTTAATTGAATACAGTGTGACGATCTGTTTGATTCATCATTAACAATTCCTGTGTCAAGATTGAAAACTTAAAATAAAATAAAAAATCAAGGAAATTAATATCTCAATGCAGCCTTTTATCTTATAAATAATTAAATCCATATGACAAAATGAAATTATAAAACCAAGAAAAAAAACACCCACTAAATCCTCAAAAACAAAAAAACTTACTTGACATGGGTGACCGCACTGTGGTAACTATCCTATTTCCGGTTCCCCATACTGTGAAGGCCTGGAGGGACACAACTAAGGCAGAGTAGGGAGCCAGCCCCGATACTTCAAACCATGAGTTGTTTACCACCTGGAAAAATACAAACAAATGTCACAGAATATATGCTGCTTTCTTTTTGTCAAAAGTTCCTTGACATTAAAACATAATGCTCAACTACACAAGATCGCAAAACCTCAAGTTTCATATAAATTTGGCTAGGCATCTAGCAAGCTTCCATGTGATGCAGCCAATATGCCAAAATGAAAATAGATTTTTTTATGATCTAAAAGGATTAATCACTTATTGATGACAAATCTGTCATGATGGCCATGTATCATTTTTAAAATGTTCTAAGGTTGTTTTGAAGCTGCAGCTATGGGATTGATTAGAAAGTATTTATAGTACTGGCAACTAGTGCCTTGGTTTTTCCTGTTAAAGCAAATAAGTATTGAATACCTCCCTGGTAAATCATTTATCAGTTTTGATTTCCGATTTTTTTTCCATCATAATTTGAAAGTCTTCAACTTTGTGGTCAAACCTCATAACCACAAAATGCATACCTGAAAACTTTTAGGCCGACCCTCTGTTTCTATGGACAGTTCATAGCGAACTTTCCCATGGTTCACCTCTGAAGCTGGTTGCCAGGTTACGTTGAAATGTGACCACTCCCCTTGGCAACTAACAGAACCAGGCCTAATGGATTGTGGGATTACTCGTACGGTACTGCTGTTCAAACCAGCTGAAAGTAAAACAAACATCTTCATAATTATCTTTTGAGTGAATTTTTACATTATTCAAGTTTCAGTTTTTTTTGGGGTTTTTTTTATTGGAAAATCAACACAACTCATTTGATCATTCAGATACAAGTAAACAAAGTACAGTCAAAGAACTCAAAGTACATCAGTACCATACAAATACAATCATATTAATACACGCTTTCAGATAAGTTATTGGAACCAATGTTTGCTTAAATCTGCTAAGCTTCTTGTATATACATTTATACAAAATGTAGTTGTAACAGGAAAAAATGAGGGTTTAACGATAGTCCCGGTAACTCTCTAAATTTTGTAAATAGGTAAATAAAATTTCAGCAAATATACACCAACACATGCCCCATATCAAGAATCAGATCAAGAAACAGGAATATAAAATGAATACGTTTTGAAATATATATGTGTCATTTTCAGATTTATGACTTTCAATAATAAAGAATATCTGCACATGGAATAACAATATTAGTACAAACATATAACTTTAAAAGTTAAACATATACCCTTTTATACACAAGATGATTGTATACATTGGTACAGTGTTGATATCACATTCTATTAACTTTTTTAACTATTGGTATATATTTAACATATAAGAATACTGGGATGAATTAAATGTACAAGATATATATCTACATACCTGGATATGGTTGCAAAGTGTGGTGGACCAATGTAACCATAGCAACAGGAAGTTTCGTGGTTGATATGGCCGCCGAAGAGTTGGCGAGTGGGTCACCTATACGCACTCGCTCCAAGGCATCGATCCAGACCAGGCGATGGGAGAAATGTTGCAGTACTGAGTACCTGGGAAAGAAAAAACAACAACACATGGGGATAAAAGTGTTGTTAAAGGCCAAAAGGCAAAAAAAGAACAAAGTAGAAATGTGTCACAGACACTGATACCCCCACAGCCTATGTTTGGACTAAGACAAATCAGCTACATATTATACAATGGACAAAAAGTCAAAGGGCAATAATGCAGCCAAAACTGGTAGCAGTCAAAATTCCTTTTCTTCATGATCATATGGACATTGAAGACAATAAACCGTGAATGTTTGAGCGAGATTTACCTTATATATGGACAAACTGACAATTGCAATTAAAAAGGTGATTACAGGGCAAACAAACTAGAACTACAAAACAAAATAGAATTTTATGGCAACAATTTCATATCCACTATCATCCCCCTTCTCTTTGAGTAGCTCACCTGTCTATATCATACATTTTCCCGAGCAGTGTCACTGATTTCATGATGGCCTCATTGTTTCCATAGTTACTGGAGGTCACAAGGTCGCCAACGTAAAGTGCCTGCTCCTCGAAGCCTTTCACATACCAAACAATTTTTTTCATATCCTGGTCTATTGTCAGGCTTATAATCTGATAACTGGAGAATGGTTCGAGTCCGAAGTATTCCAAATGATCGTCCCCATTCAATGTTGTTGATTCTACGGTTGTCATGGAGACCCAGTACAGACGACCTTCGAGGCTGTCCAAGGCCATGTGACGCGCTTGTGCCCAGTAGATAAACTGTGCATTGTTTCCATTTATTTCTGCTCGCTTTATCTATTTAAAATGTAAATAAATGAATGATAGTTTGACAACAACACGGTAATCATAAATTAAACTAGATCTTTGGTCACAAACCTGACTTATTACCCAATGATATTTTGCCATTTTATGTTCATGGGGAAATAACTCCCGAATATGTGGATCACTGGTCATGTAAGTTTTTTGCAATCTACATTTCAAAAGTGATAACATATTGAAAGTTGCAATTTAATCGCTTGAGACATATCGATGTGGTCAGCTCCACAAACTTATCTGGATTGACCAACAGAGTGAGTCTTTTACAAAAATGCTTCTTGTATGTTCTGTTAAAGAGAATGTTAACATTTGTCCATCACTTTGAGTAAAAAAAATCTCAAAAAAATACTATAATTCATAAAAACCAGAATATTGACCACAATAAAAAGAACCAAGTATAAATGACTGTCATCAACAACAAAATCACTAATAACAGCCATCAAATCTTTGTACTGACCTGTGCATTCCTATATTCCGACCAATACAGCCGCAGTCCAAGCCAATCAAATGCCACGCAGCGAGCATCGCGTGCAAAATCCAACTTGCTCGGTTTGTCAGTGTCCCTCCTGTACAGGAAGATGTCCCCGTCATTGCTCGTCCAGAACACTTTGTCTTCGTGCCATGCCAGGTCTGAACAAATGTCTGATACTTATTAACCGGTTTAAACTCTTGGCCCAAAACAATCTTCTGTTTGTTTTAACCCTTTGCATGCTGGGAAATTTGTCGTCTGCTAAAATGTTGTCTGCTAAATTTCTAAAATTAGCATTTTCTTCCATTTTTTTTCAAAGAATACTATCAGAATAGCAAACAGTTTGGATCCTGATGAGACACCACATTATGTGGCGTCTCATCTGGATCCAAACTGTTTGCAAAGGCCTTCAAAATTCGGTTCCAGCGCTCAAAGGGTTAACAATAACGATGCCTCATCATTACTTTTAAGTTAGAGATGTTGTTGGCCTGGCTCTGATTTCTAAACTATTCTTGAATCTGTTTAAACAGGATTAGTTTAAACTCACTACGCTGATATTGCAACACAATGTGCAAACATTTCATTGTTAAAATAAAAATTGACAAGCTTTTAATGGAATTATGTGATCTAAACATAAGTCACAGAGACCACTTATCATCAAAACTTTACGCTCAAGAGTTTTAAAATGTGTACTTAAACAAGGTCAGGCAAAAAATATGTATATTTTATTTAAATATACATACAATTTAACAGAATTCAGATATCATAACTTAACAGTAATTAATTATTCATTTGAAGAAAAAACTCGAGACAAGCAAGTTTGAGGCATTGAGAGCTCACTGTATTACATCAGGATATTTCTACATTAATTGGGTACCGGAAAATGGAACCATTCCCAATCTCATTTACATGTCAATTTTCCAAATTTGCAGTAAACAAATTCACAACTCTCTCAATGAAGAAACAATGTGAACTTTTTAGAGTTCTTGTACAAAATTACAATGTACTTTCCATTCACCACACCCCAAAATATGGTGATACGTTAACAAAAGCTGAATAATTTTAAGATATAGGAACGCAACAGGGAACCTCAGAAAAACAACAGAAGGGCAGTGCAAAACATGGAGAAAGACAACAAGCTCTCTTTAAAATATCATGCAATTTTTCTCAACAGTTCTAAAAAACAATCTGTTGGTGACATTACAATAATTGTTCTAGGCATGTGGCAATCAAAGAGGATTGTGTTTGTAATTTAACACTTGAAAAAACTTCCCAGTTTCATTCACAATGAGGCAATTGAACTCGCAGAAGATATTGTTTGTAACCAATAACACCCCTAGCAAACTTTCAACAAAGAGATTTTCGAATTATGTTCTTTAGGAAATAGTATTATTCCATATTATGACATTGACAGCAGCAAAGAAAGTAATCCAGTGCTTGAATATTTTTTCCCCCAATTTATTTGGGAAATCATCATCATCATCATCATCATCATCATCATCATCATCGTCATCGTCATCATCATCATCATCATCATCATCATCATCATTATCATTAATCTTCTCATCATCATCACCACCACCACCATCAATTAGATCACCATCAACATCATGATCATAATGAACACCAATCGTAATTATTTTCAGGAACCAATCTCCATGATCACCCACCTGTTACTCCTGGGTAAATGGGCCACGTGTCGATAATGGTTTTACCCACAATCCCGTTCAGGGCGACCTCTTGCAGCTGATGTTTGACGGCCACTATCAGGTAGGCGCTGTCACTGTCAGCTGGCAATGCAAGATTGTATTGAGATTTTTTTGGCAATAAAAAGACATTCGGAAAGGGTCTAGTACCAAGAACATTGAGGAACTTTTTTCCAGATAACAATCCATTTTGAAATTTGAAAAAAAGAAGAACCCAGGTAAATTAAACTTGCCAATGTGAGTGGGTGAGGGGAATTTTACACCCCTGCCTATAGTCTACTCCAGTAGCACCGGCAGGGGATTTTTTAATAATTTTATACTTAAGAGTCTAATAACCATTTTTGTAACTTAATATTTGTGAGTTTTGTTTCCCTTTGGCGAAGTTTATTATGAACATTATTTTACCTTGAGACAAGGTCTTTATTAAAAACAATATAAAATAAGCAAAAAAAAAATTGAAGTTAAAATCACTGAAAACAAAATCCTTACCTTGTTTTAATGTTCTTCCCAGGAAGACTGCGGACCACGGACCATTTCCTGCCTTTGACTTGGCTCTGACCTTGACCCCGTAGTGGGTATCTGGGTCAAGGTCAAGAACGTTGAAGGCCAGACCCTTGGAGGCTTCAAGGCTTCGAATCATGGTGCCATCCTTCTTTAGTATTGCGACCTCGTAATTCCATTGGTTGAAAGCTCCTTGGCCTGTAGGTGTAAAGCATACAAATCACCATGTTCATGCAAAACGATAATTTGTGCTTTTCAAATAGTGGAACTCAATCAGATATGTTTGAAGCTTTGAATTACTCAAATAATATACAGAAGTGTTTGGTGACCAAACAAATGTAATCAAATACATGAAATATTGGCCAATCAACAGGCTTCCATTGACAATTCATTCAGCAATTGGAATAGCCTAGCTTTAATTGTCTGAGGATGATTTCCTTGAGAAGTTACATACAACATGATGGATCAAAATATTTAATTTTATAAAACCCCATCACATCATACAATATGAGCAATGAGGTAGCAATTGTGTGATGGATATTGTATTTGCCTTGGCACCAGGAGGTCCAGGGTTCAATCCCCACTAAACAAGCATTTTCAAGATCTTATAAAAAACACAAGGTTCCGGTTTGGTTCTACCCAGGAAACAAACTCAACAGTGTATATCTAAGACCAAGTGGTATACCGCTAAAATGAACAGACAAATATTTATAAACAAAAGGAAATAAGCATCGATTTGTGGAAACGGGGTTTAATGCATGCAGGTAAAGTAACGTCCCAGATTAGCCTGTGCTAAGAAGAGACTTCCTTGAAACAACAAGAAACCGTCGGAGACGGGTGATGCTCCCCAAAGGTTTTTTTTGTCACAATATTGCACTATATATTCAGATAAAAGGAAACGTCTTGAGGGGCATAACTTTGGTCAAAACAAGAATTGCACTATATGTACAGTTAATGGAAAATTTCAAAGGGTCATAACTCTGTGAAAAATCATCTGACTAGTACCAGCTGATTATATGCACATCTCCTCTTGGTAGTGAAGCTTCCCATAAAGTTTCATTGAATTCCGGTCATAAATAGCTGAGAAATAGCCCAGACAAAAATTGTGCACGGACGGACGCACGCACGCATGGAAGGACAGACAGACGAAGCGGCGACTATATGCTCCCCCCAAAAATTCAGGGGGAGCATAAAAAATATCATAAAAGGGGAAAGTGCCATCCCTGATTAGCCTGTGCAGTCTGCACATGCTAATCTGGGACGCCACTTTACACACATGCATAAAACCCCGTTTTCCCAGAGCAAGGCTCATATAATTACCTTGGTAATTTAATTTCTGTGGCATCTGCCAGGTCACAGAGGCTTGGTTGGATGTGAACAGTACTTGAACATCACGGGGTGGGCTCAATGGAACTGAAAATCGGAGACGCGGTAAAATAATAGACATAATTTGGACTCCACTAATCCCTACTAGCCTAGGTACAAACAACTTTTTACTGTAATGACCTTGTGTCCAATGAATATTCTCCAATTGACAAGGATTAAGGTCACTTTCTTTGAATGACAATACATGACTTCATTGATTAAAGTCGTTTATTTTGAAACTCCTGTATATTAGCAAAACAAACAACTTAACTCTTAGTTCTTAAATCTTGAACATCAAGTAGCATGATTAAAATCATTTAAACCATTACCTATTTATATTTAATTAAGATGCATCAAAGAAACATTGCAGAAAGGGTGAGATTTCAATGTCTTTTTTCGCCAAATTTTGATTTAATTGAGAAAGTTGTCTTAGTGAAGTTTCTGAAAATGAAAACGTTAAATTCAACTGAATATTTGATGGCAATTTATTTGTATCATGGCTAATATGACATCATGCATAAAGGGCAACAGATTTGACAAAAGATTAAAAAGCTTTTCCTCAACATTTTTAAGACAAATAAATATCAATAACATTCAAAAGAACTATTCCCAATTGAGACACACTGATTTCGATTCTACAGACAGTGGCTTTAGCGAAAATGACCCTTTCCCGCCCAGAAGCAAAGTGAAAATGGCAATATGCAACCAGCATAAAACCTGAACAGCCTGCCAGTAACTCACAGTCTGTTCAGGTTTTATGCTGTTTGCTTCTCATCAGTATCTAAGGGTTGGAAATGTAGCCTTTAAAACTTGAATCTAGAAAGAAAGATCTTCAATTAAATTGATTTTTTAAGGGACTACAAACGCGTCAAGTGTGTATCTGAGTGGTAAAGGGTTAACTCACCTGGTACAGGCTGCGAATTTGGGAAGTACAAATTAAACCCAGTGAAGTGTCGCTCCAGCAACGCTAAAGAATGGTGGTAATAAGTCCCATTTCCAGCATCATACTCCTCGCTGAACATTCGCGTCCCATTGGTCCACACATATTTCCCATCATACTTAACCAAGCTTTCTATGTTGAGAAAATGCGGTCTTGCTACGGTGCCTTTTCGAGTGTCCAAAACACCGGAACCGTCCAGAAATGCCGACATTATGGTATTATGAGTTGAATTCGGGTAATAGATCTGCAGGTTTTCGTAATCTATCGCAAAGCCTGAGATATCGGCATTAATAAGATGGGTGGGGTAGGGTTCACTATGTTTTCCTACATCTGCAAGGTCCATGCGAAATAGTCCCTTCTTGCTCAGGTGATTGTAGATGGAGTAATACAGATACCTGAAACAGAAAATAATCCCAAATAAAAAATGTGTACAAATTATTTTAGAAATAACTTCTGGCCAAGTGTTGTGGTAATAACCAATGGTTTGGAGTTCTGATGTGTATGAATCAAACCATGAGGGTGCCAGCCCCAGTGGTTTGATAACAAGCATAGGAACAACAAACCGTGGGTTATTCACGCAATAACCAACTCTTAGCTGGAAATAATTTTTATTCTTCCACAAATGTGTATTTAATTTGGATGTATATTATAATAACTATTTTAATCTATACTCCACATTTTGTTTTTTTAAACATGCAAACAGGCTCTTCTGTGAAGACAACACACCAAAAACAATTCAAAATTACGTCAGTTTCAGTCATAATTAAACATTGAGTAAATAATGTATGTGACGTTTTATGTATTATTAATTAGAGTGAATATGCTATGCATATTAATGCAAATTAAATAACAAAAGGTGAACAACTTTCGGAACTTGAATGTAACAAAAAATGAACATCTAATCTAGTTTTTGTGTGCTGCACAATACAGAAATAGTCTGTTTGTCAAAAGTTTGCTAGATTGCGCTTGCGTTCCACTGAACATCTTCAAGGACTTTCCGTAACTACTTTCACATTACGCCCCACCCATGTTTTTTTGCAGAATAACCCACCCTTATTTTCTTTCTTTGCCTATAGAAAGCAGGTCACGGGTTGTGGTAGAAACAGGAAAAAAACAATGCTTGGTTTCAAGCAGAAACGAACAACAAAGTAAAAAGGCCGCAAAAGAATTATGATTTTGTTTTTGTTATAAGTTAATGTATTCTTACCCACTCAGTGGATCTACTTTCAAAACTTTGGGTGAGTATGGCATAATTTCCAATGCAATGTCACATGAGTAGGGTGGAAGTATTGCACATTTGTAAATCTGGAAAACAAAGAATAATTCATCAACCTGGGTATTAAAACTGTGTGTATTTTTTATAAACCAGATTCCACAACAAGACAATTTACTGTTTCATCAAATAAAGCATATATAATGAATAAACAGCCTTATAGCAAATGTCATGCTTGATGTATAACAAGAACCCATGGGAACTCTACCTGATTCCAACCCTTGACACTCTGTGTTTTATAAGACACAATTTTATTTTTGTTCAGCATTGGGTCAGTGGTAATCTAACCTTGGATACAGAAAATGGGTCAAGTATTGTCAAAAAGTAGGTAAACAAAAAAGACATGACATCATTGCTTCTTTAAACTTTGTTCTTAAAGAATGACCTAAACACAATAAATATTAACCTAATATCAATTGTCATATCAATTTACACAACGTAAATAAAAAATTCCAAAATACCCGATGACCGTCTGCAACATATGAGTAATTATGTAACCAGTCCACATCAATGGAGGCGGGCTGTGAGAGATACGCCCCTCGGTACACGTCCTGCTCTAAAAGCGTGCCGTTAATATCAACCAAGGTCACACGCCCGCTGTCGTCTGCTACCAGCACGATCTCTAAACCTGTGTGCACTCCAACACCTGTGTAAACAACAGCAACAATCATTTTGTTAAAAAATGTGTAGACGAATAATTATTTAAATATTTAGTTAAGAAATGTATGAAAACTTAATATACCGGGAGTTTAGACAATTATACTATTTTCATGAAAATCTTGTATTTCAATACACCACTCAACTGACGTATACTTAATTGATTAAGAACATCATCAAATATTCCTAAAAGATCACTTTTTCAGTATGAAATCATAGCATGTTTTACTTAAAACAGTATAGAATACAAAAATTATATTCTACTTTGTTAAAATCTAATCTGGATAATAATAACACAAGATAAGTATTATCGCTATAATAATATTAATTATTATCATTATTATTATCAATATAATTATCAATTCGTATTCTTATTTTTCATATATATCCTACAATCAAAATATACAAAAAGATCTCCATTCAATACACAGTCTTTTGTAAAAGTCATACACAAATTTATGCATTCTAATAAGACATTAGGTAGCATGTGTACCCGTGGTAACAGCCCTCTTAATGAATACATTCTAATATTTTAAGTGAAAATATTTAAAAACACAACTGTTTTATGTGTCAATCTATAGTTTAACATGTATTCTAGGGCATAACAACAAAAACTGCATTAAAATCGGCATTGTTTTGACCAAATACTGGCTAAACTTAGCTCCCTGTAGTAATGTGTATCCTGCAGTACTCCGTTTCTCATCATATCAGCCCTTCTGATTGGTTGCTAAAGGTTTGTTACTATGCGCATGTGCTTGTTCTAAAAATAGTTTCATAATGGAAAAACAAACTCTTGCTCATATTGTTCTGTAAATATTGTTACATTTTTTCACAAATAAGCGGATTATAAACTATTTTATAAACCTACTAATACACCATAGACAAACTACACAATTATGTCTTAAATAATTTAAAAATTACATCATCACCCAGGATTTAGCATGACCAACTTTCCAATCAAAACCTGAAATCATATAAAAATGATCGTCTTCATAGTAACAAGGGCTGTTTGTAAAACATGCATGCCCCCCATATGGACTGTCAGTTGTAGTGGCAGCCATTGTGTGAATACATTTTTTGTCACTGTGGTGGTGGTGGTGGTGGTGGTGGTGATGGTGGTCGTGGTGCTGGTGGTGGTGGTGGTCATGGTGGTGGTGGTGGTGTCCGGAAACCATTTTACTGTGTTGAGTCACCGTGACCTTGACCTTTGACCTAGTGACCTGAAAATCAATAGGGGTCATCTGCCGGTCATGACCAATGTCCCTATGAAGTTTCATGATCCCAGGCGTAAGCGTTCTTGAGTTATCATCCGGAAACCATTTTCCTATTTCCAGTCACTGTGACCTTGACCTGTGACCTTGACCTTTGACCTAGTGACCTCAAAATCAATAGGGGTCATCTACCAGTCATGACCAATGTCCCTATGAAGTTTCATGATCCCAGGCGTAAGCGTTCTTGAGTTATCATCCGGAAATCATTTTCCTATTTCCAGTCAACCATTTTACTGCTTCAGGTCACTGTGACCTTGACCTTTGACCTAGTGACCTGAAAATCAATAGGAGTCATCTGCCGGTCATGACCAATGTCCCTATGAAGTTTCATGATCCCAGGCATAAGCGTTCTTGAGTATTCATCCGGAAACCATTTTCCTATTTCCTGTCACTGTGACCTTGACCTTTGACCTAGTGACCTCAAAATCAATAGGGGTCATCTGCCAGTCATGATCAATGTTCCTATGAAGTTTCATGATCCTAGGCCTAAGCGTTCTTGAGTTATCATCCGGAAACCATCTGGTGGACGGACCGACACACCGACATGCCGACACACCGACATGTGCAAAGCAATATACCCTCTCTTCTTCGAAGGGGGGCATAATAAATATACAGTAAATGAAATAAAATTTCTAAAAATTGAAAAACATTGACCATCCTGCACTTCTTGAGGGTTTTTCCGAGTGGCCTGGTAAAAGTCACGATAAAATGAGGAGGGCCGATAATATGAGAATAAGGGATACTCTTCAAACACATTTTAAGACAAATAATTCTGAAATCAAATTCACAATACTGACATGCAAACAATGTCCAACCATCACACATTGTAAAACCAAAATGTTTGCAGTCTGTGCCATCAAAACAGAATTTGCACATATTAAACATACAAATAATGCATAATTATTCCTTAAGGTTGACAGCAGAAATTTTCAAACATGTTTCAATGAAACAGACTGCAAATTATTTGTATTAAATGACAATGAATTGTCAGTAAATGAGGTGAATAAATGGAAAAAGATAATTGGTTTATTTAAAGATTCATGATTTGGTTTGAATAATTTCAGAAATACAAATTCAATTCTATTCCCTGATTATCAGATTTGCATACAGAGACATTGAAAACTGACAAATTTAAATTATGACATTTTTTTTTACTTTGCAATTTTACTTATTATGACGCCTTAATTAAACAAAATAAATACACTTTTAATAAACTTGGGTTTAGTATGGTACAAAAACCGCCAATTCATTTTGCAAATAAGTACATATTATTTTGGTACATATGAACTTTTGAAAATAAGAAGAACAAGATTTAATACATGAATTTATTACAACAACACAGAAAATGTACATAACATAAATGAATCTGATTGGATGGATAAATCTGTGAAACCACAACAACCAATGAGAATGGAGCACTCAGACAGCAATGGATTTTGATTGGGTAATTTGAAAATGAAATGGAAAATGAAAACACACGATTGGTCAACCGGTTTACCTTGGACAAGTTCACTACTTGAGTTACTTTCGAATAATGTGGTTTCCGCTAAGAGGCGAAGAAAAAAAGACAGAAGGATAGTAGAATATCTACTCAAGTATCAAATAATGTTTAGAACAATTAAGGCCCAAACTAAAAACATTCATAAATAAATGTTGATTTTTTATCGACTGCTACCAACTATGATAGCATATTTAAGGCATATAAAACATTTGTTATTGCCTAATCATTGTTATAAAGAAATGTAATTATCCATTAGAACACTCATTAAAATGCCAAACAGCTTTTCAGAGAATTTAATTGATCTTTAATGCTAAACATGTGAGTTTTTAATTCAGTTTAAAATTGAGAAAAGCTGATAGAGTTATGTTAGCATAATTTTTTATATCATTTACTTTTTAATTACCAATATCTATAACTATACACTCCTAGATAATAAACCATTAATACAACAAGATACATAAATATGATCCTTAAAATCAACATAAAACTCAACAATTTCAATATATTAGCTTGTGAATACAAAGTTTTCAAGTGATGTAGAGCAAATTTTAAAAATTTCTAACCTGAAAGCAGAAATTAGTTAAAAGATATAATATTAGCAAAAAGAATCTGGTTACGATTTCCCATTCAGGAGCTTGTGATCTGTAAGTGAAATTTAATATTAATTATTTATTAGTGACAACCAAAACCGGTTCACTTCAACTATCCAAAACATGAATCTGGGAAAGAGACATTGATGGTTGTATTAAACAGCTGAAAAATAAGAACAAATTATTTAGAACTATAACAAACACAAACAAGAGATGTTTGAACAACATGATCGTCCCCCCACTTACCCCCCCCCAAAAAAAAAAGAAATGAATAAATAAATTAAGTTATTTCCCTACAGATATAAATCAGCCAGCAATATAAATCAAAACATGATGACATAAACTGGCTGAACTTTTGTATGCCCCCTTTTAAAAAAAGGGGGTATATTGTTTTTGGCCTGTCTGTCTGTCATTCTGTCTGTCTGTCCAAAACTTTAAGAAATCTTAAAGTTTTGTCATAACTTTTGCAATATTGAAGATAGCAACTTGATATTTGGCATGCATGTGTATCTCATGGAGCTGCACATTTTGAGTGGTTAAAGGTCAAGGTCAATGTCATCCTTCAAGGTCAAAGGTAAAAAAAAAACAAAAAAAAAACAAGCGGCGCATTCGGGGGCATTGTGTTTCTGACAAACACATCTCTTGTTTGTAAACGTCCTGTCTAAGAGGATTACATTTTATTTTGCTGAATGCTAATTATTTTTGCCAGAACCATAATCTACCCAATAACAATAGTAGCCAATGTACGCAAAGTGTTTTATATGAATTGAACGTCTTCATATGGGCTGCTTTATGGCTATTTACATTAAATGACTATTACATTAAATGACTATTGTACCTATTTAAGTTCATGTTAGAAGCCCCTGTGACCTTGACCTTCGATCCCTTGACCTTTCCTCCACAGTAACCAGCCTACCAATATGGATGATGGCAGTGTACATGTTCTAAAGATATCATGCAGAAATTAAAATCGCCTAATAACCAACCATCCAACCGACCGACCAACAGGCACAAAGCAATAAACCCTGCTTTTTCAAAGCTGAACAGTATCATCCAACCATCTGACCGACCTACCAACTGAACGACTTATCGACAGGCGCAAAGCAATCAATTCTTTCAAGGGGGGCATAATCAATATTTGCACCACACCACATTTATTGAAAGATATGAGTACATTAAAACATCAAAGACTGAGTTGGAAACTATTTTATATAATTTAGAGATATTAAGCAATTTCTACAGTTTCACATGAACCCTCAACATCCATGTGTGACAATTGACATAAAAATTAATGTCTGCATTTGTGAAGTTCTTATGTGTATAATGGGAGAGTTATGTTGTATATTGTCATTTAACAAAAGAAACCTGTACGAAATATATCTTATACCCTTAAATAAAAACAAAGTGAAATGAAATTGTAATCCTGTCAGAACTTGCAAAGAAAACCATCCAATACCATTGAGTAGGTATTACTGTATGTACAATTCCAATAACTATTGCCATCCATCATACACCACACAGAATGCTAACCAGGTTATTGGAAAGGCTTCTGGAAGCAAAGAGGCTGCCTTGGAGAGCCACGCAACAACAATGTAAGAAATGTTGAAGGACATTATATGGTTAGGTATGTCATAAATTAATTTTGCCTTAAAGCAAACAATGTAAGAGATTATCTTCCTTATATTGTGAGGTTCATCGGTTACGGGGTATACAGTGTGTTGTCTCCCTTTTTTTTGCAAGACCCATAACACAGTAAAACAAGACTGGCATTGTCACAAATATACTCTTCTCAATGAAATGTTTTATGAGGTGAAGATTGGAAAGTCTCAAATGATTTCTCATTGACCAGTAATTGTGACCTTGACCTTCAACCTTGCGACCTTGTTTCTGTTTGCAACACTAAGTCTTGGAAGATTTGTGACTTCTGCCAAGTAATTTGAAAATCCTAGTTATGCTATAGATTATGTTTTTACATGTGACCTTAAAAGTTGACCTTGAACTTAAGGCTGGGTCATGTTTGTGACAATCCTTCTCACAATAAGTTAAGCTTATGCCAAATTATTTAAAAATCAACCCACTTATAGTGTTAGGGGTTGATGTTTTGTATTTGACCTTTAAATTTGAATGAGCCATGACCTTTCACCTAGAATTNGCACACTATAAAAGCGGTATGTATACAGTTATCGACACGATTCGGTTTATATGCATGTATTGGAGAATGACAACACAGCATGGCAATAAACTGGGACCATTACCATACCTGTACCAATAAATGCGCTCAGAACTTATAACGCGGATCCGTTTATAACGCGGTCGCGTTGATTGGATCCCGTCAATCGCGTTATAAAGGATCTGTAGTGTAATTTCTTATATTGGAACCTTGAATTGTAACCTTTGCCATGGACCAAAGGGGGTTTTGCATGTGATTCTATGGCCCATCTTGCTTATTTAGTTTGCTAAGTCATTTGAAAATCCATCTAAGTTGGAATAAGTAATGCTCTAGACAAAGTGCATAAGGAAGAATTACTTACAGAGGACCTTTGATGTAACCTTGACCTTGAATGTTGGGTCCTTGAACATTCCTGTGGCACTCTGACCAATTATTCTAACTAATTCTGCCAAGTTATATTATAGTTCATCAAAGCTGGACACATGTTTAGAGGTTGATTCCCTGAGGGAATATAAAATAAAAATGAAATTATTCTGTACCAATAAATATCTTTACAAAAGATATACGGTGTTGATTTTGGTTGGTGTTGGTGAAAGATAATCAGTTATATATCAATAAGATCAAAGATAGTGAATGTCTTTTTCTGAGCAATTTTTACCTGCATCACACCCAAATCAATAACCGTGTGTTGCGCCTGATTTCTTTGCTTATTTCGCAAAAAAAATGTTGTCCACATGTATGGAACTTTCACCCTCTGTGAACCACATTTAATCAATATGTTTTCCCCACAAGCAATTTACAAAGCAAACCACACTCACTCCTACATTATACAAGGACCTTCCTTTTTTTCTTTTCCTACATACCCTTCTAAACATTCGTAATAAATAATTACATGCAGAGCTAGAAATGCAGGTGGCATCTTTGTCTTAGAACTCAAGCATGCCATGTTCTCCCTAACGAAATTGGCAGCATTTTCCCTTTCGAACTTGTTACATCTGACTACCTGACTGAAAGATCAAAGTATAGCGTCATAACATCTTTACATTGTTTTTTCTTGTTTACAACTGCATCCCAATTGTTGCTTTTGTTTGCTGTATGGGCGGCCACTGCAATGAGTTGTAATAAAAGGTTGTTCAACTTGAGTGGTTTGTCTCAGCTTTCCTGTGAATTAAATGTTCTCTGTAATTATAAATCATTTACCTGCTCTATGATGGCTTATACAAATGTAATGCACTGGTGTAGGTAACAGAAAAACCTTACCGACACATAGGTAATAGAGCAAAACATAATATGTTTGATTATTCAATGCCCAAATTGATTATTTACAGTTAATTGATATAGCCACAATATATATACTTGTTTTTGGGATTATGCACATGTTTGCATGTGTTTGCATAAATTCATTGTATATAAACATAGAATGTAAATATTTTGCTTTTTTGTTAACATAAAGCACAAATGATTGTTTTATAACCATTTGTTTTATTTTCAAAACATTATTGCAGGATATTAGAGAATAAGAGAAAGTGTTGGTACTTTGCAAGTTTCAAATCAGTGTGCCCTAAATATATGGGAAATAACTATGACAATGCTGTCAATTGATTTATATGCTTTATCTCCCTTGTAAACAGTACCATATAGTAGTGTGTATGTATCTCAATACCTCGCTCTTTATTGTTTAAATGTCACCATTAAGTTTTGGATAGAAATTTCAGCCAAATTACTAAAAAACAAATACTTTTTTTACAGATTACCTTGCTAGTTAATCAAAGAAAATGAACACCAGAATTTTGTACAATTGTCCAGTAACTATTGGACTTGCAGATTTCTTTTTTACTTGTCCAAACGTATATTTTGGTTGTCACAGACAATAGAAAATTTACTTTTTGGTCATGGCTTTTTCTTGGGAACCAGAACTTCCACAAGCTGACAAAAAAACAACAATCCAAGAATGAAATACTTCTGAAATTGACAGAAAATAATAATTGTGTCACAATTTGTAACAGAATCCTTGAAATAAACAGCTAAAATAAATTGTTCCTTCAAAAAGATAATAAAATGACAGAAAACCTAGCCAGATTTGTAACAAATGCATTAATGAACAAAATTTGTAAAAACAAAATACATCTCTCAATTTATGATATAATAGAAACGTACCAATTAAACCAAAAAACAACAACACAAATAATTATTGTGAATGTGTTTTATGTTGGAAAATGCCCCACCCCTCAGCAAGCTGTCATAAAAATAATGGTTGGCACTTATTTTGACTTCATTATAATTATAATTATGCGAATCTCACCAACAGGCAACAATTTTTGCTAAGCCCACTTTCAGGTTCATAGGAATCTAGAGCTATTGTTTTGTTAGAGGCACACATTACCTAACCACTCAATTATCAGCCATAATTGCATTTTGGCTCTGCATAATTTGCAATGAATTTGGAAGAAATGTCCACTATTTCCAAAATGCTGATTGAATAAGTGCTACGTCTTCTTTTTTTACCTGTCACTAAACAAATTTGTACTAAATACCGGTAAGTTTTTTTTTATCAGCTTATTCCAAAATGATAATAGAATAAGTGCTACCCTTGAACCTAGTATGTTTGTTAATGAATTTAAATGCATTTTTTCTTTTCTTTTATACATGTCACTAACAAGTTTGCACAAAAAAAAAAAAAAAAATCTAAGAAAAATATTTTTATTACATGCTGTTAATTGGCCAATAAACATTGATTTATAGTTGTCATGTTTAGGAATCACACCACAAAGGAGCCAAACCAAGTTGTTAAAATAATGCATCAGAACGACAAGGAGTCGTTGAATGATAGATTAATGAATTTACTGAGAACTTAATTTGAGCCTAGCTCTGGGATAACAGTTTTTTTTTCCATGTCCACAAAGTTCACAGGCTGATAAGGGACGACACTTTTCGCTTTTATGGAATTGTTTGTATAATGGAATTGTTTGTATAATGGAAGTCTCTTCTTAGCAAAAATCCAGTTGAGGAAAAAAGTGTATTCCCCACTTTGCCTGTGCAGACATCACAGGCTAATCTAGGACGACACTTCATGCACATGCATTAAACCCCCTTTTCACAGAGCACGGCTCAATTTCATGATAGTCATATATTCTCATCAGTTATATTTCCTCGTGAGAGTTCCTTGACCAAATTATAGCCTAAAGACCATTGGGATTTACAATACATGCAAATGCAATATATAAGAACATAACAGTAACGACAGAGGGAAATGAACTCTTAGCAAATATAGAGTAGGTTCAAAAAAACAACAGAAGAGGTTGCCAAGATCTTGTTTACATTGACAACACTTCACCAATTATTACAACAATAACATCAGTTTTCATTATTATCTAAAGCATAAGAGGTTGTCTTGTGTGCTATTTTTATAATTTTGTTTTTCTTGTGTGCTATTTTTATAATTTTGTTTTTCTTGTGTGCTATTTTAATATGTTTGTTTGTCTTGTGTGCTATTTTTATAACTTTAGGAAAAATGAACACCTGAAATAAAAGTTCAATGTCTGGCCAACAGCAATAACACCAGGTGGCAGTAGCTACGGTAACATTTTCAGAGTTTCATTTGCAGCTTTTAAATTCAAAAGAAAGTAATTCAATAGACAATAGCTGCCATTACATTATAACGAATTCCAAACATATTATATATAAACAGATTTATGTTTAACACAAAACACTGCTTGAAGAAAATATTTTGCAATTAGCACATTGACTGTAAATCTGTAAATACAAAATGATTACAAGTTCTAACAATTAATTCTGTTTCCTTCACTGCAAAGAAAACAACCTTTTCATTAAAATATAAAATACACTAGCCAATCCTCCCAATGCACATTTAAATCAAACTCTAGAAACCAAGCTTTCTTTAAATGTCAATGACTTTTCAAGTATTAAACTGTCAGTCATAAAAAAAAATCACCCAAATAAGAAATTGGTAAAATTTATTAGTAATTTTGACCCTTTGGCGTTTTACCCTTTACGCAACAAGAATTGACCCTTTTTTTTTTTTTTACTTAATTGAAGAGTTTTGACCAGTGGATTTACCATTCACAAGAAAAAATGTTTTCAATCAAATAAGTGTTGCTTTGGATAAACAGGGTTTAATGCATGTGCGTTACTTAAGTGTCTTCCTAGATTAGCCTATGCATCTCCACTTTCACTAAGAAGAGACTTCTTTTAAACAAAAAATTCCATAAAAGTCGAAAGTGTTGTCCCTGATTAGCCTGTGCGGACTGCACAGGCTAATCTGGGATGACACTTTACGCACAAGCATTTAGCCCCATTTTTCCAGAGTGTTGCGCAAGATGTAATACATTATATCTTTCTAATCTTAAGTAATACCTTTTTCTAAACATGCTACTCAATCCTCACCTGTTACGAGGATGCTCTTGGGTTTGGTCAAGACCTTCTCGTAGTCTCGCGTCAGTAGCTCCAGCAGGCGCTGCTTGACAACGTAATTCTCAGCACCAAGAACCAAATATGGCGTCTCCTTCATACTCACTGGAAATATACAACATTTGAACTAAATTGTGAATTAAGAATTTTGACTTGTGAAATTTTTCGTCTGCTAAAATGTCGTCTGCTGAATTTCTAAAATTAGCATTTATTTGATTTTTTTTCAAAGAATACTTTCAGAATAGCAAACAGTTTGGATCCTGATGAGACGCCACGTTCTGTGGCGTCTCATCTGGATCCAAACTGTTTGCAAAGGCCTTCAAAATCCGGTTCCAGCGCTCAAAGGGTTAAGAATTTTGACTTGTGAAATTACTATTCATAAGAAAAACAGTTTTCAATCTAATGAGCCTTGCTCTGAGAAAATGGGGTTTAATACATGTGTGTAAAGTGTCTGCCAGATTAATCAGGGACGATACTTTTCGTTTTAATGGTATTTTTCATTTAAAGTTTCTTCTTAGATAAAATCTGGTAATGGCGGAAAATGTCGCCCCTGATTAGCCTGTGTGGACTGTTCTGAAACGCTGAGATAAATAAAACACATTGAATTGTAACTTTATAACCAGGACTTATTTAAATAATGTTGATAAAAATAATACCAAAGTCTTGTTTTGTTGCCCATGAATCAAACTAAGAGGGAAACGGCAATTATGATTAAAATAACAAACTCTTGCTAACTTAATTTATGAATATGCTTTATTTAGTTTATTTTTAATGTGACCTGAAAGAATATGTGACCTCACATTGTTCTCTTTAAGCTTATCTCTAAGCTTTCATTTTTCATTTGCACTTCAAAACTGTGACCGTTATGCCATTCAGTATAACACATTTGAACTAGCTATCTGTTTTTCATGTAACCTTGAAACTCGAACAACCTTGACCTTTGTATGACCTTGACTCCTAAGCTTAAGAAACATTTTGATGTCCATGTGATCAATGTTTTGTCAATTGGCAACCATTAACACCAATTTAGAAAAAGAAAACCTGATCCAGGTGGTCCGTTACCCAAGAAAACTGCAGCTTATTTTCACATCTAACAGTATGACCTTAAAATTTATTTTGACCTCTTGTTCTGAAGGTTTTTGGGGCATAATTACTGTTACTTGGTATCGATTTTTGTTTATAAGTTTTATATTAACTCCATGATGGAACAATGAAATTAAAGCACACACAAAGTCTGATGCATGCAACCGCTGTAACACTCGCACAAAGGATTGTCATTGTGACGGATAGTTTCACTGTTTACTGCATTCAAATGTGACCATAAGCACACTCTTTGAATGTTACTTTCGCTATCCTTATATGGGTTTTATGCGTGATTAACCAATAAAGTCACTTCCAGTCATTGCAGCATCTGTAACTGCAGCCACAATATTTCTGCTCTGAAAGGAAGCCAAAGAAGGTAAATTGGCCCAAAGAGAAAGAACAATCCATTAGGATCATTAGTGGGTATTAAACTGAGCCAAATGAGCTTTTAATGACACCATGGGGACTGTCTGTGATGAATCTCCAGCACAAAATACTGTCTTAGAAGTAATGGTGTCTGTTGTTGTGGCATTACTAGAACTAAAATGAACTCAACATTCTTAATCCCAATAGATTTACTTATTGAAATTTGTGAGATTTTAGGAGCTGCACCCGTACAATCATTTTGGCCAAAAAGTGTTATTATGACCTTCAAAGTTGGGGAAAACAAGCGTTTTATTTATTTATTAAAAAAACAGAAATTTCAACTTATTCTATTGATATAGGAATTTTGATAACAATCAATTGACCTTGACCTTTGAAATTTTAATTTATTTTGACCTCTAGTACTTAAGGTTTTTGGGGTAAAATACCATTTTTGATTAATTGGTACTACTTTTTTGTACACGTTTTATATAAACTACATCATGGAACAATTAAATAAAAGCACACACACAAAATTCTATGCATGCAACCACTGTCACACATGCACAAAGGAGTGTCATTGTGACGGATAGTTTCACTGTTTACTGCATGCAAATGTGACCAAAAGCACACTCTTTGAATGTTACATTCGCTATCCTTATATGGGTTTTATGTGTGATTAACCAATAAAGTCACTTTCAGTCATTGCAGCATCTGTAACAGCAGCCACAAAATGTCTGCTATGACATGAAGCCAAAGTAAATAAATCGGCCCAAAGAGAAAGAACAATCCATTAGGATCATTAGTGGGTATTAAACAAGCCAAATGAGCTTTTTATGACACCATGGGGACTGCCGGTGATGAATCTCCAGCACAAAATACTGTCTTGGTAGTAATGGTGTCTGTTGTTTTGTGGCATTACTAGACTTAAATGGACTCTACATTCTTAATCCCAATAGATTTACTTATTGAAATTTGCTAGATTTTTGGAACTGCACCTTCAGGGGCATTAAACCAAGAAAAAGCAAAGGCAAATATAATGGCATTATGAAAGATGTAAATCGCAAACAGGCTTTTCTTAAGTAAATACTTGAAAGGTTTCTGTAGAAAAGTATGTCATATATAAGATTAACAGTTCACCACATACACTCAGACATATATTATTACCTGTAGGATTTTTACAATTTAATCTTTATGAACTTTTCTGATTTTCCCCATAAAAAGTAGTACCATAAGTATTATTATGGGATTTAAAGACTATAAATCCATATTAAGTCGTACAGACGTGTTCAAATGTAGCATTATCAAACCTTATCATTTGTTTACTGACTAAGATTCCCAGACCTCCCAGAAAATGATTTAATAACACATTCCTTTTCAAATTAACAATTGACGATTCTGTGCGCCAAACATTTGTCAAATTTGGTAATAAAGTCATATATAACAGTTGATTTCCAATGTTAATCTTACAATGTATTTATTAATTTGGCTTTAAATCAATTCAATTATTAAACAATAACATTATTTGATTTGATTAAGCATTTTTTAGCTATTTAAAATATGATTTGGATCGCAAAAAAATAGCCATAGTTTGCTTTGGAATGTGTCAAATATTCAAACCCATAATAGCAATAGACAAGAGGGCCATGATGGCGCTGAAGCGCTCACCTGAGTTCAAGGTACACCAATTGTTGAAGACTTGATCTGGTGACCTATCTTGTGAGTGCACTTTCATCAAGATTGAGCAATGATTTGGGCCTGTAGAGTGGTAACAAGGTTTTTCTAAGATTTAACCTGATAACCTAGTTTTTAGACACACGTGACCCAGATTCAAAACTAGGCCTGGATATAGTCAAGGTAAACATTCATCAAGTTTCATTGAAATTTGATGTAAAATGTGGCCTTTAGAGTGGTAACGAGTTAAAAGTTGACTACACAAAAAAAAACACACAACACATGATGCACTGCGCCGGAGGCCGGACATAATCTGATAACAATTACGCACCAGGGCACCGGAAGCAGAACATAGACTGGCCACAATAACTCACCAGGGCAACGGAAGCTGGACATAGCCTGACCACAATAACTCACCAGGGCACAGTAGCAGGACATAGACTGACCACAATAACTCACCAGGGAACCGGAAGCAGGACATAGACTGACCACAATAACTCACCAGGGCAACAGAAGTAGGACATAGACTGACCACAATAACTCAAGGCAGGGCAACGGAATCAGGACATAGACTGACCACAATAACTTAACAGGGAACCGGAAGCAGGACATAGACTAGACTGACCACAATAACTCACCAGGGCAACAGAAGCAGGACATAGACTGACCACAATAACTCACCAGGGCAACAGAAGCTGGACATAGACTGACCACAATAACTCACCATGAGGACTTGATGCTCAGATGAGCTTTAAAAGGCCTGTTTTATATATTTTTGCGTGATAAAATAGCGATGTATATTCTGTTAGAGACGATAACACCAACTTCTTGACTAATAAGTAATTATTAATTAATAGTATTACTAATAATTATTATAAATAGTAATTAAAACAATAACAGATTGCCACAAATACTTCAGCAAAACAAGTAGAAGAATACAGCAAAAATAACAATTTTTAGAGTGCACGCAAAAGTGTACTTAATGCAATGATTCTTGAAACACTTTAACTCTGGGATGGCCTAGCGTTGTCTTGACAATAGACAACCAAAGTCTGTGTACTGCAAAAACACAGAATTTAGGGATAGCAGTACACTTCAATTATCCAGCTAAATTAATAATCAGCAACAATGTCCCCATTTTCTCAGCAATTGCTTTCCCAGTCACATTATTTTCCTCCTTTTGACAAAAATTGTCTGCCTGGTACAAAATTACACCAGGAGACATTAAACAAAGATAAGTTAGAACAGTTAAGCACCAAATTCTAGCAATCCCATGTAAACCAACATAATAACTATCCAATGAAAGCAGCAGAATGTTTCATCTGCATATGAGAAATGAAGACTGATAGCCCATTCTGGCTTTCACAAGATTATTCAAGACAAAACAAACCAGGGGAAAAACCTTCCCATGAGAGAAATGGATCTGCAAAACATCTGCTGATATGGCGGAGAAATAAAAGGGACATGAAGCCCCTATCGCAAGGGAATTGTGGGAAAACACCACATGGTTCCATCTTTTTTTATGTGAGACTTTATTTATTTATTGTTAAACTCTATGTTTGCAATAATATTTACCTATTTAATACTAACATTGTTCATATACCTTAATTTTAGTGTGTTTTTTTATCAAAGGTTATTGACATTAAACAACCTATCAATATTTTTTTATTTACCATTAAGCCAATGGAAATCAAAGATCAAATGTAGCAGTAAGTTTTATGTCAGTTTTATTGGTCTTTGTTTTTTTTAAAGCTCAAAAGTATGCAATAACAATGTTCATTAGTCAGCATTTTGTTTAAGGATCACAATCACGTGTAACAACCATTTTCATAAGTCCCTTTTTTAAAGGACTAATATGTTCACAGTTTAGCGAAATGAAAACAAAAGAATGTATGAATTACAGTTAAACAAGGATAATAACATTCCTGATTAAGAAAATGTTTTAAATATTGATTTGTTAATGGAATATCATCAATCAAACTCGAAAAAGTAATGAAGCTTTCGTAACATTTAGTCATTTTTAACATTGTTTTTCCAATATAGTGTTTTAACCACCCCTTCCAATCAAAAGCCTGAGCAGTATAGTGGTAGACAGTTATAACCTTTTGCTTCCAGAGGTAACAGGTTCCAGCCCCAGGTTAGGCATGTTCCTTTTTTTCTTTCTAACAATAATTATTTAAAATTATTTATAATATAAAAGTTTTTTGAGTAAATTATTTCCATGACATTTGTCAAAAATATGAAAATCAATTCCCTTATAAGCTTATTTAAACATTAATTTTCACAAACTAATGTTTTTAAGCTTTTAAAAATAAATCATTTTAATTTTTAGATATTTTTATTTAAAACAAGGCCAAGAACTTTCTATTTGTGTAATGCAATAAATGAATTATTTGACATTATATTTGAGAAGTTAGCAAACTATTTTCGTGTTCCAATCAAGGATCCTTCAAATTCCTTTCTGATCTACATACACTATTCTCAGTTTAAATAAATGAGGCTTGAAGATGCAATTTACAAATGGCATCATCCTGTGCAGCAATAATGCTTCATTGTCTGTGCAAAAAGGTCAACCCCCTCCCCCACATCCAGTAAAAGGTTATTGATGCCAAAAGGGATTACAATGCCTATCAGGAAATGGCAATATCAGCAAATTATTAAGACATCTTTGATGTCTTAATGAGAATTGATGGACACAATTTCCCTAATTTTGCACTAGAGTCATCTGTCATGTCTTGTTAAGTGACCAGACATGATTCTCCGAAGGCTTTGAGTATATTCTAGCAACCATGCTTTCTCTTGTGCAAGTATGCAAGTGGGTCATATTCAAGTAACGATGCTTGATGCTCTCTCTTGTACAAGTATGCAAATAGGTCGTGACAATATAATATCAACACAAAACAAGTGGACGCTACATTTAAGTTATTTTTGGAAACTTTTTACTGGCCTCTGTATAATAATGTCTCTTAGTTTGTTAAGTTGGTTTTTGCAGTTTTCTCCGTGAAATATCCCCGCGGTCAGATAACCAACGCCGTTTTCAATATTATTTCAGTGACAATAATTAATTATCTTAAAGACGATAACGATACAGATAAAACTGGTGTTTTTTTTAAATTTAATTACGCGTAAAAATAAATGTTTTGATTAAACTGAATTATGCATGAAATGCACAATTTCCACGTGAATAACATCGAGGTTTTCATCAAGTCTCCATTAAAGTAACTGTGCACAATTTTATTGTAGAGGAATACACATTACGGACCGATTAGTGTAACAAAGCCACTGAAATTATCGATTGATATTGACAAATGGTTATTCACGCATGACGAATTGACAACCGCGCGAATCTTCGCTGATAATAGTCGGCTTAGAGGCTTGGTTTAGAGGCAATTAAGATGTTATCAATAAGGTCGCACGGCGGAAAACAGCGGGTGCTCATGAAAGGGCAGGGCGGTGGCCTTTGAAAAGGGCAGCGAGGCGCTGATTGGCTTTGAAAGGGGGCAGCGGGCGCTACAAAAAAGGGGCACGGCGCCGCGCCGCGCTAAAATGGCCTGGATAAAACACTACTTTGGTAGAACCAATATTTGATGTCTTTTTACTAGCGCTTAAACAAGACCTGTTGAATGCTCCAGAAGTAAGAATGTGTATGCATGTTTTGCAGTACCTAACATTAACTTGATATAAATAATTATAATTCAGCTGAATGATCACCGGCATATTCATTTAATAATAACTTTGATTAATGATCCCTAGCATAAATATTAAATCATCATCATTCCGTTGAACGGTCTGGCTGTTGGAGGGAAATGAGGGACGATGATAAAGAGATCCTCCACCAGTCAGGTCTGTTGTGGGCTGCTGGGAGTAGCTCATCCATGGGGAGGGACGTCCACTCTTGCACATTGTTTAATAATAAAACTGTTAAATGATCTCCAGCATACTTATTAGATAATAACTTTTGTTATAATCCCTGATAATAATGCCTCAGCATTATCTAAGCTTTTTTCTTCTGTAAATGTTTTACATTCAACAAACAGTCATATTCATAGCTTATTACCAGACCAAGCGTTATTATATACAAATTGGCCATGAATGCAAGACAGAATCAGGGAAAGCACTTTCTTCATTTAATCATCCACAGCAAAGTTAACTAGAAAGGCTTCTCTGATAAAGCCCCAGGACAAATGTTGTAACCACAGGACCTCTTGCTCATTACATCACACAAAGCACAACATCTCATAAATGAAAAGGCTGTATTCATGTGTCAAAGAAAACCCAGCTGTAAGCCTCATATACATGTACTTAATAAATGGAATAGATTAATACTGATATTTCTTTTTATTTTCTTTCATATGTTTATAACTTTGTTTATTTTATATTTGATTATGGTTATTTATAAAAGGATTTGAGCCGCAGTCCCCACAGGCTGATCTGGGAGGACACTTTCCGCCTAAACTGGATTTTCCTTAAGAAGAGACTTCCTTTAAACAAAAAATCCCATAAAAGCGTAAAGTGTCGTCTCTGATTAGCCTGTGCGAACTGCAAAGGCTTTTCCCAGACGATACTATACGCACATGCCCTAAGCCAAGTTTTCCACGAGCGTTGCTCATTTATTCTTAGTCTTAGCTAGATGGTCATCATAATTATATTTCAGCAATATCTGTTCTCAATGTTCAAAGCATTCAATATTAAGAAACCATTTTGTATATAATAAGAACTGCAATGTACCGAAACGTTTTGAGAAAAAACAAAACGTTAAAGACAAAATAATTGAACTAAACAACTTCACTTCTAAAATATTTAATTATTTGTCAGCCTTTATAACCAAGGCAATCAATTCAGTGAAACTTGCCACTCAATTTGGCAAGAAAAATGTCTCTGCAAATAGATGGATCCAACCATCCATCACTTACTGACAGACGTCTATTGAAATTGCAAATGATTTGACAGACAAACCATTTCCAGGTGAGTTGTTTCAAAGGCACCAGGAGAGGTATTAATAGTCCTCATCTAGAGAATAAAGCCAAGAAAACTACA
The DNA here is from genome assembly GCA_007657795.1 of Dreissena rostriformis. Taxonomy (NCBI): domain Eukaryota; kingdom Metazoa; phylum Mollusca; class Bivalvia; order Myida; family Dreissenidae; genus Dreissena; species Dreissena rostriformis. The sequence continues at coordinate 6,319 of VMBQ01004324.1, read as the reverse complement.
GATTTACAGGTGTTGTGTCCATGAAAGTGGTTTATAATTTTATGGTCTTGTGATGACAGACATTCTTCTATGAAAATAAAAAACATTGAAACAACCATAGAAATTCTTCTCTGAAGTTTAAAACACTTAGAAGCTTCCCAAACTGATACTTCTATTGAGATATGGTGAGAAATGCGGGAATGTTTAGAGAAACACGTGACTTGTAATGATTCTTGAAGAAGTTGAATTAAGATTCTTAATTGTATTTAGACGAGAGACCAAACGCGCTGTTGCCCATATGTTTGTCCTGCCACGTATGGTTTATGATGACAAGCCGGCTAATGTTCCGCCAGCACCACCTTTGGGACCGCGGGGCAGTAGCCGGGCTCTGTCCAGCATGCAGCTTATTCAGGCAGTCAGTGCGCGCAGTTCAAAGTGATTACACGTCTCTCTTCCGGCTATGGATTTTTGTGTTTAGGACAATTTGTGTAGCTTTTATATGTCTGCATACCTGCGTGTAATTAATTGAAATCATCATGGAAGAAGAGGTCGTTAGAGACAATAGTGACTTTCAGTTCGATAACTGGGCGGTAGACTTAAAACTACCACGTAAAGTTATTCAGCAACTCCGGCAAGAGGAACTCGTTACCAAAGAGGCGCTGCTTCTTGTCGAGGAAAGCGATTTGAAAGCTCTCGGTTTGCCATTAGGATGCACTAAACTTATCATCCAAGAAATTCGGAAATGGAAGGGCAGCATATCTCCTGCGTCTGGGAACCAGCTGAGCCCGGATGCAGCTTCACTCGACGGAGCTGGTAAGTTACTAGATGACCTACTTAGCAGCAGCAATGGAGTACTAACCGGTGGCGACGAAACACCCACATCTACTTTCATGGACCCTCGGTCCCTATTGACAATGAAGTCAACTGCAAAGAAAGCTGTCCATATTACACAGTTCCTGTCAGAAGTGACGAAACGCCGACGACAAAGCAGGAGGAAAGATTTCGTATTACGTTCTTCGGGCACAGAGACAATCGTGCTAAAAACAGAAGAGGATCATCCATACCTTGGTGTCCTCCTTGAGGAATGGGGTGCCGCAAATATGAGACTCTTGAATTATTTGCTAGTGACAAAAGAACTCAAAAGAGAGGATACTGAATACTATCTGGCTTACACAGCCCGAATCTTCGAATTTGCGGAGAAGTATGAGTGGAATAGTGTCCTTCACTACGACTTCCGATACAGAGAACTCCAAGCTGAACACCAGTTCAAGTGGGGCACATTTTCCCCGTATATGGAACTCCAAATACTAACGCCTAGGGTGCAAAAGACCTCATACCAACTTGGCACAGGACCAACAAGCAAACAGGAAGACTGCAAGATATTCAAGGTCAGAGGGGAATGTCCATTCGGCAACAGATGCCGGTATCGCCATAACAGAGCGACCACCTCTGACTCCCAAGAAGCAAACAAACCAAAAAACCACTAAGCCGACCTACGTCTTTAAATTTTGAAGCATGGAACCGCCATCTACCGACCGATTACGAAGATAGAGAATTTTTATTATCAGGAATAAAGTGTGGATTTAATATCGTGGATACAGATCTCATATCGGACAGTGTCGAAGTTGAAAATTATTCATCGGCCACAAATCTTAAAATGCGCGCGCTTTGTGAAGCCCAAATTATCACGGAATTAGAAAATGGGCATTACAAAATCGTCGATGATAAACCCCTGATCACCTCGGCACTAGGAGCTATCCCCAAGGGACTTAACTCCTCAAAAGTAAGACTCATCCATGATTGCAGCCAACCGACGGGACAAGCCGTTAACGATTTCGCAAGAACTAATCATTTTAAGTACCAGTCAATACAGGACGCAGTCAGAATGATAAGTCCCAATTGTTTTTTGGCAAAGCTGGACCTGCAAAACGCGTATCGTAGTGTTAAAATTCACCCATCGAATTACCAAGCTACGGGAATAAAATGGCGATTCCACGGCTCTTCAAAATTCACGTACATGGTTGACACTAGACTGCCATTTGGCGCTGCTCGATCCCCGGAGATATTCAACAAACTTACGCAAGCCGTGCGAGTGATAATGAAAATGCAGGGACATAATTCTATTGTTGTGTATCTGGACGATTTTTTAGTCATTGATAAAACCTATGAAGGATGTCAACGTTCACTTTACGCACTAATGAAACTAGTACGTGAGCTTGGGTTTCAAATAAATTACAGCAAACTTGACGGCCCTTCCCAGGAAATCACCTTTCTCGGCCTAGTTTTAAACTCCGTTGAAAGGACTATAAGAGTACCGGAAAACAAACTACATGAAATCCATTGTCTTTTGCACAAAACGCTTAACGCTCATAAGGTTACGAAACAGCATATACAGCAAATTGTTGGAAAACTTAACTGGATAACCCAATGCATCTATGGTGGTCGTTTTCATATGCGCCGTTTAATAGACCGTGCAAATACTCTACGCGCTAGTGGACACAGAACCCGTGTCACAACAGACATGAAACGGGATATATTGTGGTGGCTGGAATTTATGAAAATATTTAACGGAACCATGCCGATGATTGACGATAGGTCGGCAATTTCTGTCAGTATTGACGCTTGCAAAACAGCTTGTGGCGCCTTCTACCAAGGAGACTTTATTTACATGCCATGGACACAAACTACTTCTCAACTGCCTATTAATTATTTAGAAGTCTTATCACTGGAAATTGCTGCAAGACGTTGGTCACATATATGGTCTAATCAGATGGTTTATGTTCACTGCGATAACATTGCAGCCTGTGCCATTATTAACAAGGGTTCGAGCAGACACCCAATCGTAATGGACTCGTTACGCCGTGTTTTCTGGTTAAGCGCAGTGTTCAACTTTCGTATGCGCGCTGTTTACTACCCAGGTCGTTTTAATACACTAGCTGACAATGTATCCAGGCTTCATGAGCCAAACGGCATAAGGCGACTTGTGGAAACAATGTCTCAGGTCGGTTTTTCTACTTACAGGTAACCAAACTGAACGAGAGAGGGAGTTAGATCGTGAAGTAGCATTCTATTACAGCAACGCTTTCTCCGACAATACGAAGAGGACATACACAACACACAGAAATTCTTATATTAACTTTTGTGCGCAATTTGGCTACGCTGCCGTTCCGGCGTCGTCGAATACTATATGCCGTTATGCTGCTTTTCTTGCCAAATCCCTCAAATTTAACTCCGTCAAACAGTACCTGAATATAATCCGCCTTTTGCATGCCGAGTGGAATCTTCCGAACCCACTTTCAAATGACTTCCGCCTTACCACAATGCTGCAAGGCATACGCCGACACCTTGGTGATAATGTGGTGCGCAAACGACCGATTACCCCTGCTATGCTCCTCGCTATCAAATCAGCCTTGGATTTCACAAACTCGCTTGATTCAACCGTATGGGCAGTCGCACTTACGATGTTTTATGGACTTTTACGGAAAAGCAATGTTTTACCGAGTCTTGGCAAGGCCTTCCATCCTGATAAACAATTACGACTGTGTGACATAACGTATCATAATTGGGGTATTCGGTTGCACGTTCGATGGAGTAAGACTAACCAGTTCCAGTCTAAATCATTGGACATTCCTTTACCACGCCTTCAACATCATCGTCTATGCCCGGTGCAGGCAATTTTTCACGCTGCCCGACAGACTGCCGGAGCTGACCCCTTTGGCCCCGCCTTCCTGTGTGTTATCGGGGGTAACGCAAAACCATTAACTAGCGAACAATTCATAGTGCGAATACGTCAGTGCTTGGAGGCGGCCGGTATTCCTTCCTCCAACATCGCAAGCCACTCATTCCGACGCGGCGGTGCAACATTTGGTTACAGCATCGGCCTTTCTCCCGACGCTATCAAACTGTTAGGGGACTGGCGCTCCAACTGCTACCAACAATACATATCAGACGATTTTCGGCAGCGTTTCCGAACAATTCAATTAATGCAACGCGCAATCAAAGACAGCTTGTAATTATACCTCGTTACATTACGTCTACTCCTACTAACCAACACCTACAATTGGGTTTGGGAAGGTCATTGTTGAATTATGTTATGTGGAACATTACGAGCTTGATATAATTGTATTTTTAGTATCATTCAATGTGCGTACCTTCGCTTTGTCATAGATCATTACTTGAATTCACATGTATCACTCAGCGCTACCTTTGGATGTTATAGATGTAACTTTCGCATGGTATTTGTTGACGCATACTAGTATTTGATTTATGTTCTTTTGAGCGCGCATTTTTAACTGTTGTATATTATGTACGGTCAGCGCGCGCTTTTTACTTTGATATTATATGTTTGCGCGCGCATTTTTGTACTTTGAGCTGTAGTTAGTATGTAGAAATAAAGCTCTCTTTCCCCCCTTTATACTTTGTTTGGTCTTAAGTTTAAACATGCACTATTTTTAAAAATACTTTACTACACACAAACTGGCAAAACACAGAAATTATTTGCTAAAGAAAAAGGAGAAACCATTGCATTGAAACACTAGATAATATTAAAACATTGATCCTGTTTCTTGTCTGATTTTTCATCACGGCATGTTATGACCAGAATTTGCAGGTGTTTAAGTCGAATTTGTGTTTCAAACATTTTACAATCCAATAATATTATAAAATATATGATATTTTCTCAGAGAAAATATCTTTTTTAGCATGAATCTATTTAAAAAAGTAATGCTGATGCATAAAATGTAAAGATTAATTCTTAATGTTATTTTGTTATATTCCGGATATGTCAAAAAATAAATCAACAACCGTACAGGTATACACACACTTTTACTAACTGTAGAAAAACCATTTAGCTGGCACAACCACATTGCATTTATGACAATTTTCTAACTGACAATTTAAATTATTTACAACATTTCTAAAATTTGTCTCAAATTTCCAGAAACATAAACTGCATTAAATTCCTATTGCCTAATGTAGTGTAAATTTCTATCTTTTGATGTCTTCCAAGAAACAATTGACGCTGCATAGGTTTGGCCATAAAGCTAATTATTCATTTATTTCCCCAATGGGGTAAGAAACATACAAATTATGTAAACGAGTATTGGGCAATCAGGAACTTTGTGTAGTTTACAGATGAATATATGCGTATGTCAAGTAATTATAACAAATGGTACAAGAGATGAATATATGCGTATGTCAAGTAATTATAACAAACGGTACAAGACATTTCCCTGATTGTTATTAAATGTAAGCACAATTTTCAACAGAGGGGCGAGTGATGAGAGAAATAACCAATACCAGTGGAGAGATATTTTTAGCCAAAAATTCCAGCCTCTTACAGGCGGTTTCCCAATTGCAAAACGTAACATAGTTTCCCAAAAATCTGACCAAAATTTTCTTTAAAAAAAAAATCAAAAAAAAATCCAATAAACTCAATAGCTGATTTATTGACTTTATTATACAGGCATATAATTCAGTAGCACTTTACAATATAAATTTAAAAATGCAGTTAAACAAGCACTTATAAACAAATGTAATTTTACTGTTATTTATTATCATATAAATAATGTTTCATTTTCCCAATATCATGGTTTATTACGCTATTTTTCCCAATCGAAAAGGCACAGGCTGTAATATATAATGCAAAACAATTCACTGCAGTGACTGTATATGTACAGTTCAGTGTGAAACTATTGAATCTGATGAAGAAATGTTCAGCAAATACAACTCAACCTAAGAGAAACAACAGTGTCACACAAAACCCTAGAAATTATTGAACAATCAATTGATAGCTTAAACAAAGGGGGTAATCGTGTGATAGTCAAGATGGCGACATCTATGCCGAGACAAGTTTTTTTTAGCTGTGTAATACCCTTATATGGAGAACCATTAAATGTTTATGAGAAAATAAGCTGAGTGGAAAAGTATTGAAGGCAAAATGTACAAATCACTTCAAATATTTATAGGCTAAATTAAGCCAAGTACCGGACAGGTGGGGTTTCCTACCGGACAGGTGGGGTTTCCTACCGGTACACGAGCTTCCCACCACAATACAAGACAACACAAACATTGAAAAATCTTTCAAAAACAAATAAATAGCTGGAAATTGCAGCTATACATCAAAATTTGTCCCAACTTTCATGAGTCTATAGTAAGCAAATTAGGTAGCAGTGCTGGGGCACACTCCTGGTCCTCACATAATGCAGCCTCAGGCGCTGAAGGATCTCATAAACTTCGAAATGCACACACACACACACAACTGTAAATTCACTTAACAATTTTCCTACAGTCACAAAAATGTGCACATTGACAATATACAAATAACAGAAGAAGAATGACA
>VMBQ01004323.1:47600-81884 GCA_007657795.1 Dreissena rostriformis | reverse complement strand
GTGTCTCTTACATAGCTTGGTGTTTCTATTACATAGGTTTCTAGCTCCTTTTCTGCTACCTCAGCCATTCTTTCAGTACTTGTTCCAATGCCATTTACTATTGTTCTATACGGGTTGTCTTTCTTATGTAAATGCAAACAAAAAGGTAAAACAACTAGCAAATAAACTATTTAAAAACGGCGTTATCTCAAAGAGCTTACAACAATACTTGATACCCAAATATCCATCAAGAGGGAAACTCAAAGGTAATCCAAAAATACATAAGAAAGACAACCCGTATAGAACAATAGTAAATGGCATTGGAACAAGTACTGAAAGAATGGCTGAGGTAGCAGAAAAGGAGCTAGAAACCTATGTAATAGAAACACCAAGCTATGTAAGAGACACCACAGAATTTTTAAACACTATAGAGAGGGAAGTTAATACACCATTACCAGAAGGAATAATATTATACTGTTTTGATGTTGTCAAATTATATCCATCAATCCCAAAGAAAGAGGGACTAGAGGCATGCAAACAAGCTTTAAATGAACGACGTATTCAGAGCATCAACACTGAAGCGATGATGGAAATGATTGAAATAGTCTTAGAAAATAATGTAATTGAATTTTGTGGACAAGAATACAGACAAAAAGAGGGTGTGGCAATAGGGTCGAAACTTGGGAGAAATTATGCGTGTTGTTACATGAGAAAATGGGATGAAAAATTAGCTGAATACAATAAACAACCAATATTTTACAAACGTTTTATAGATGATGGTTTTGGAATATGGACACATGGAAGTGATGAACTTATAAATTTTTTCGACTATGCAAACAAAATACATGAAAACATCAAAGTAGAGTTGAGATGGAATACAACACAAATAGACTTCTTAGACACAAAAATTCTACTGGAAAATGATAAAATAACAACTGATCTATACTCGAAACCAACCGATAAACATCAATATGTCCAATATGCCTCAGACCACCCAACAAATGTGAAAAAGGCAATTCCCTATGGACTAGGGATACGTTTAAGAAGAATATGTTCTGATGAAAACAAATACCAAAATCGCAAAAAAGAACTGAAACAACATCTACACAAGAGAGGATATCCAAATAAATTTGTAGACCATGAATTATCTCGAGTTGATAGTTTAAATAGAAAAGACTTACTTAAAAAGAAAGAAAATAATAAAACAGCCAACAAGAGAGTACCACTAGCTATAACGTATTCCAACGACCTTCCAAATATCCACTCAATAATTCGAAAACATACCGACAAACTATATAAATCAGACCGAATGAAAAATGTATTCCAAGATGTACCAATTGTTGCATACAGACGAGACAGAAATATCGGCGACATTTTAGTTCATGGAAAAACAAACAAAGAAATAAACAAGCGTTTTCAACAAATACCAAAATCATGCAAGGCAAATTGTAAAGTCTGTGAAATGTTAAAAAGAGGTTTTCATAACAACCCAATAAGTGATATTCCAAATGAAACAACAAAACAGAACTGTTACATTTACAACTTGGTATACGGCATATGTTGTGTTAAATGCCAGAAGATGATATATATAGGAGAGACAAGTAGATCGTTAAAGGAACGTGCGAAAGAACACGAGGCTGACGTGAGGCTCCGGAGGGACAAACCCATCTCAGACCATTTCAACGGTGCTGGCCACGGAGTTAAGGACATGGGTATATCAGTGCTCACACAAATACGAGACAGTTCCCGTTATTACAGACTTATTAAGGAATTGGAATTCATAAAGAAGTTTGAAACACAGTCACCAAATGGATTGAATACAAAAAATCAACTTGATGTGCTACTACGAGAAATTATTTAGTAAAAATTATTTGTGAAAAACAGTTTATATTAATCATCAACATAAGTACATAAACAAGTAACAGTATAATAAGCAATATATCTTATCTTTAATGTGTATATAATAGATTGAACAGCAAGTATGTTTCATTATTTAATTATAAACAAAATTACGTACATATAAATTGATATCATTTAATTCATTTAATAAGTTTATCCTATTTAATGATAAAAAGTCCAGGGAAATTATAATAATATATTATGATTTATTGTTTTATTGTAAAATGTAAATTTATTTAGTATGTAACGCACACATTTGGTATAAGATTGAGACATGTTATATGTAAGTATTTAAGGTCATTTCATGTTTGGCGAATTTTTATGATTTTTGGCGCCACTTTATATAACGTTATTTATGACGTCATCATGTACAACGTCATTTGACGTTTAAAAACATTTACTTTGTTATTTAAAATGGACAGTCAAAAGACGTAAAAATGTAGTTTTCCTTATTTTTTTCGTTGTTTTGATAAAGGCAAAATGCCGAAACGTTAAATTAAAGGAGTACAAACAGTGATTTAAAAAGAAAACAACAAGCTAAAATGAAATAAGAGCGAACAAAAATGACACCGTATTATTTGGTAACATTCATGTGTTATTGCTCTTGCCCACACAAACACTTCTTCCTATGCGAGTCAATATATTGTTCATATTCCTTTTCCTTTTAACCAGGTAAACAAACCAAACAAAACACGTTCTGCATCTATTGTCGTTGTAATCGGGGTATTAACAGTTGATTTCCGTTCAATTTAATGTTAAAAGTTATTTTTCATTGATTTATATATATTTGTGGTCAGTTAATAGACATTTTTATTTAATTCTGAGTTGTTTACTTAAGCTGGTTGATGAAAATTCGTATGTGATAATGTGAATATACAGTTTTTCAGTTTTTTTGGTCAGACGAAGCATGCTTTCGTAACATATGATATGGTTCCATGAATAATTGAAAATAAAGATCTGACTCCAGCGAAAATTAAAAAAAGTATGAAGGCCAAGTTGATCAAAGTTGCTATTTGAATAGATTTGAAGAATAAGTAGGTAAAACTTGCTATTTGAATAGAGGTAATATTGGGAATATGCACGTTATTTTAGATCAATCTGGATCCTGCAATAACTCAAAATGTGAGTAAGTTAGTTTGATAAAAGTCATTATACGGAAAGAGGGCCATATAGAGCATATGCTCGCTAGTTTAGTAAGTTAAAGCGAAAACCTTTATCCTGCAATAACTCACTGAAGTACTTAAATTATGTAATTGCGACTTATAGAAATCCTGTTCTTTCGCTAACAGCTTTAATTGCGAAGGAGACTGCTGTTGTATATGTGACAAAGCTCTTGTTTCAATTGATACTTTGAATATTTTTTTGTTGCATTTTCAGTTGATTTGAATTGTTTTGTTCGTCTGCATATGCTGGACAAAATGGCGTAAGTAGAGTATGTTGTTATTTAGCTTTGCCACAAATGTCACTCATTCTGTAAGCCAATTAATACGTTCTTTTTATCCAGGTTTGCAATGAAGTTGACAATCCGATTTATTAGATTGGGGTATGGCATTGGGAAATTTGTTTGATGTATGTGGTGTCTGAACAATGACTTGAGTTTTCATTAGTTAACCTCGATGCAAATTTGAATGAAGCATGCTCGCATTGAGACGGAGCTTGGGATTTTATTCCGGGCAAGTAGGTCAAGCTATCATAGAAAAACGGTTCCGCTTAAATTTTGGATGATATTCTGTATGTACGTACATGCAGATCTATTTTGGTATTGCATATGGGGCAAGATATGTGAAGGTCAAGGTTACTGTAACTAACAAATTCACAAGAAAACAGTTTATGCTAGATAATTTGAGGTTTTGTACTAAACCTGTGTGTGAAGGTAGCTCAAATGCAGACCAAGATTGATATTTCAATTGTGGACCAGGCAGTTTAAGGTCAAGATAAGTGTAACTTAAATGACAAACTGGTTTCTGCTTTATTTCTCAGGTCAAGTTCAAGATGCTTGTTATTAAAAATATAAAAAACAAAACACTCACTATCGGTAGGTCACATGCCGACCAGTTTGGGGATTTCACGTTAGGTAAATTAAGTAAAATTTAATTACAATGATCATTGTTTGGTGGCATTCCCATGTTTCTTATATCAGTTATTCAACTTCAAGCGTCACATATTTGAAATGGTCAAACAGTTTTCACCTTTAACATTGTGCACATATCAAATTAATATTTTAGTCGGAATCCATTTAGTTGAAGATTAATTTATTTGCCAATGTCAGATACATTATTGACATGCTTGATTATTATGTGTGTGTTGTTTCTGATACACATTGATATTGGACACATGCTACTTTAGCACTTTAAGCATTTAGTCATCGAGCAAGGCTGTTTCGGAATGACTTACAAGCAACAAATGATCGCCATGTGTAAATGGTGTGTCAAGCGTAAAATATGTGTCCCTAGCTCAAAAGTAACGTTCTTGCTGTAAGCTTAATGGGTCAGAGTTATGTATGTATAATAATATAATCATGAAATAAAATAACAGAGAACCTTGGGGACCTGTAAAAAAGCATGTATAGCCCCTGGATTTTCTAAGACATTCGTTGCTCCTTTGTTCAAGTATTTTGTTGTGCAATAATAAGGAAATGTGTCTTATGTGACACTTCTAGGTACATGAATTTGTATTGGTGCATATGTATAGCATGAGACTAAATTTATTCAACTTCTACAGGTATCGACTGGTCTCAGGATCAAATCGGAAGATAAAATTAAGGTTCCTTGATAGCTTCCTTCCAAGTGACAATAGATATAATTGTTGCCAAGGCCAAGTGATTGGGCAAAATAGGTGCAGTTGCTGTAGTGATTGTGCAAAGGATTCATGATTGCATTGTAATTGTAATTGTGCAACATACTCATGGTTGATATGAACACCTTTTTGCATACTGTACAGTCTGTAGTTAAACAACTGATGATTAAGGGCCTCTTAAAATTGTCGTGATAAAATACACTAAATAAATGCAGTGATGAATATGAAGTTGGATAATATGCATCATATATACCATGTACTATTTGACTCACTTCAGTTCTGTAACAAAAAGGGACAATATTCCACACTCATAAAGAACGTGGATTCCAACGCGAATACTATAAAAAAAAAAACATATTGTCTATAGAACTATATGCCTTGCAATTGCTTGTGTCTTTGTTTTCTCATCTAGCTGTAGCAGCAGTACTGGGTACAGAATGTTTATATACTAAATGCAGATTTCATTAAGCAATCTAGACTTTTCATTTAAGTCCCTACCATGTGTTTATTCCAGAATGTGTTAATTTCTGCTTCATTTATCATTGTTTCTTGTCTGACATATGTTTCTGTTGTCAGCTAATACATTGAATTTGTTACTATATACGCACGAGTGTTTCTATTGACATAGAACGAATTTGATTTGGATTAGCAGAAGTAGCCGAAAAAAACAACAACAACAAACTCGATCCTTGTGGAAGCATAGTCAAACTATATTGCTGCAATATTGTTTAAAAAAGGTAACAACAAATTTATTATTTGATAAACAACCCCCTATATGTTGATGCCAAGTGTATGTTTGTGGGGGTGATTTGTCTGAACTTGTCCGAATTGTATCTTTGTCATGTATTGTTTAATTTAATAATAACTTACCCGGATTGTATCTTAGTCGTGTATTGTTTAATTTAATAATAACTTAAAACAAATGAGCACTATCATGCGACAATTTTTAAGATCTGACACCCACCTCTCTTCATTAGAGGTCACGGTCGCACTGAGAGATCAAAGGTCAAATTTGGCTATAAAACAGCTTACCCGGAATGTTTCGTTGTCATACATCATGCAATATTGAAAATAACTCACCATAAATGACCACCATGCAGAGACGGAGTGACGCATGTACCACCCATCTCCCTACCTGAAAGGTCAAGGTCACACTTTAAGGTCAAATATCACATTTGGCGATAAAAGAGCTTTTTTGGGCTGTAGCTGTGCCATGCATTATTCAATTTTAAAATAAAACACCACAAATGAACATTTGTCTGTACCTTAAAGATCAATTTCACACTTAGAGTTCAAAAACAACATTAGTCCATAAATCAGCAACTCGTTCATACTCTTACTTTATCATTCATCATTGCATTTAAAAACAAAACTTCCACAAATGGCAAACACGAGAACACAGCATGTTGCGTGTAACATCGGTCTTCCTTCCTCAAAGGTCAAGGGTTATACATAGATGTTTAATTTTGTTATAAAACAACTTGTCCTGATTGTAATTTCATTATTTATAATGCAATTTTACTATTTTTTTACTCTAAATGGTCACACTTGTGAGACTTTGTGTATTGTGTAACATCAGTCTCCCTACCTCAAAGGTCAAGGTCACACAAACAGGTAAAATGTTATAATGGCAATAAATCAGCTCGTCCATACTCTTACTTTATCATTTATCATGCAATTTTAAAATAATTTACTCAAATTTACTTGTGGAGAAGGTGTGTCACACCTTGGTGAAAGGTCAGGTCACATTAAAGGCCACAGGTTAAAAAGTGGGCGGTTTAGCTTGATAAATAAAAACAAGCATTCTTGACATAAAGCTCGACAAGTTGCAGACAGGCAGTGAGGTTGTCTAGTAACAATATTGTTATATTGATAGTACAATAACATTTAATAATCAATACTTTACGAAATATATGACTTTTTATGACCGGTTGTTATATCTACTATTAAACATTACTTTGTGACAATCAGAAATATATCCCATGTTTATTGTTCTAAGGAAAAGACCTTTACTTAAACAAGTATTGAATATATATACAATTATTTTGCCTTAAAATGTTCATATATATAGATCCTTGACGCTTGTATTTATCTATTTGTAATTTAGCATTTTAATTTGTGTATTGAATAAAGTATTTTATTGACATTATGTATTGATTTTCTAAAATGTTACTTCGTCATCCACATTTTCATAGTTTGAAAAATGTACTTTAACTATATAAACTGCAATTAGTTGAACATATAAACTATCGTAGGAAATAGACAAAATAAAAAGCTTTGCCATCGCCAGGCGTTATCCGTCCTTCATATTGTTTTGGCGTTGTCCGTCCTTCCGTCCGGAACACTTTTGTGTCCGGAGCCATATTTCGGAACTGCTTGGGCCAATTTCACTGAAACATGGTATAAGTGAATAAATTGAAACGAGAATGCTGCAATACCATCGCAATCCGTTTGCTAATAACGAGGTTATTGCCCTGCTTGACTTGAAAATACCCTTTTTATATAGGATGTTGAATGTCTTGAGCGTTTGTGTCCGAAGCCTCATTTTGGAAATGCTTGGGTACATTTCATTGATACTTGGTATGAGTGTATGTATAGATTAGAGGATGATGCACCTAACATTGGAACTATTTTTCAATAATGGAGTTATGGTTTTTTATTACTTAAAAATATCATTTTTATATAGAATGTTTGATGTCTTGAGCTGCATCCCCCAATAACATATGAACCACAGCCATGGAACTTATCACAGTTGTTCTCAATCATATGGAGCTAATTATAACTCTAGAGACAAGGTCACACATTGAGGTCGTAGTTCACAAATTCGGTGAGATATTTATAATTAAGCCATGAATTCACTATGCATCAAGGGATTCTGTAATAACTGTCTACAATAGTTCTCCTTTATCTGGCTATGTGTCACAGTTAAGACTCAGGTTTCTATGGTCAAGGTCATACAATGAAGTCAAATGTTACAATTTTTTATTAAATATATGTTGGGTTCTACGATACATCAAGGTTCTAAATCATCTGGGACTGAGTCACATTCAAGACCCTTAACCCTAGAGACAAGGTCAAATCATACATTGAGGTCAAACATCACTAATTCGATTCACTATTTAGCCATTACTTCATTACGCATTAAGGGATTATGCAATAACTTAGTACAATCGTTAACTTTTATGTTGGTTTTTTGTCACGTGTAAGACTGAGTTCTCTTGGGTCAAGGTCAAGGTCACACTTTAAGGCAAATGGTACACATTTTAATTAAATATGCCTTATTGTGTTAGAATTCACCCATCCATCAATCATCTGGGGCTGAGTCGATTGCAATACCCATTACCATAGAGGCAATGTCAAAGTCACACATTGAGGTAAAAAATCACAAATTGGATGACCTATGACATGATTTGATCTCCAGTTCAGAAACGATAATATCTGGTCGAGTAAAAGTATATCGCATCCGTCATCGACTGTATCTTGATTAGAATGAGTTTAGTCCCTGAAAATAAAATGCTAAATTCATACTGGAAATATGAAGGCAGACAATTCGCATTACATAACATGCCCTTGACAAAGGCATCATGTTATTATTCTGTAAAGTTCAAAATTGCCAGCATGATTTAGTAGATGCAAAGCAGATTCAAAGAATCATTTGATTATAAAAAATAAATATCAATATTCTATGTCTTTTTCCGACACGATAATCACGATCGGGTTGCCCGAATAAGTACGTTTTTTCTACGAGATGATTCTTTATCCTACGTTTAACAATAATAAATGTACAAGGCACCCATAAGGTATCGCCTGCAAAAACTATAAGATAATTGTATTTTGTTTCCCAAAAGCGTTGCGTGTGTGTGTTGTATTCATTTGATTTTTTGTATCGATAAGAATCATTTTCTACAATATTTTATTTAATAAACATGCATGGAATGAAGGGTTGCTTATTTAAGTCCATATACAAGTCATTTTAATTTTGTCCTAGTACACTGGTAAAACAAGTTTGTGATATGGTTACACATAAAAAGGGTAATACGTTTGTGATTCAGAGCAAAATGGATGGAGATGGTTATTAAGGAAATATATTACAAAAAAACAAATATGGTCGATATAAATCATAATTAAAAATAGGCGCAGTTCAATATGAATATGAAATGAATCTTACAGATTGCCCAATCAACACAAAATGGAGCACATCAAATTGAACTACTTAAACCAAATCTTAATTTATAGACAACTAATATCTGGAGGCGGACAACACAGGGACGACACTTTCCGCCTTTACTGGATGTTCCCTAAAAGATACTTCCTAACAAAAAAGCTACAATAAAAGCGGCCAGTGTCGATCCTGATTAGCTTTTGCAGACTGCACAGCTAATCTGGGACGACACATAACGCAAATGCAATCAAATAAAAAATAAAATAAATTGTAAAACGAAAGAAAATAAGCACATTACAACAAAACATTAAAAAATCACAAACAAGAGCTTAATTACATATGTCGTCAAATGAACTGATTCATATGCAAAACCGGTTTTGTTGTTACTAGAAATTAGCAAACCGGTACAAAATGTGTCAAACATTTACCATTTGTATATAACTCTATCATATATTGTCGTAAATTGTAAATTTAAAATACAAACATTGAAATAGCTTGAACCGAAGCTAGGTGCTTTAGTTCAAAAATGCATACTCTTTTCCAAGTACATTCACCTGATTCAAATTTGATATTACGCCATAGGACAAAACTTCGCGTGATTATCCTTAATATGCATTGATACAGAAAGATTCACTGGAAAAAAATGTTTCTTTGATGTATAAGAACGTGTTTTATGTTTTATCTTTTAATGTGATTATAGGGTCAGGTCAGGTTGATCGGACAAACTGCTAATAGTAACACGTAATCTAGTATAACCTATTCCGTGGTCGGGCTGTCGGCGACTTAACCGGCTCCCCCCACTTTGGTGTCACGATTATTCGGAATCTTTGGTGAGGAGGGTATCTGGGTAACCCAGCAGCACGAAATATAAGAGCTGACAAAGGGTGGATGAACACATGTGAGTGTCAACGGCCAACCCAGGGCAGTGGGCAGGTGACTCACCTGTACGGGAAAGTAAGACATCCCCGCTCTACCACTAGTCCAGGGGAACATCTTAGACAAGTGCGAATACCCTTATAGTCTCCCTGCCAGGGCTACGGTCCTGCTGCCTTGCATGTTAGGTTTTGGTTAATCAAAGGCTACGGGAGTCAACCCCTACTTCAAATCCGGAGCCGGAGGCCCTAAGGCAGTCTGACCTTGTCTACAAAGTCATTTTGGCATCTCCTGCGACGCCGTTGGTGCCAATATGTATTGGCTTCGCCTTTCTCTTAAATTTACAAGCGTGCGTGACGAGTGGGGGTCTGCTGCATGGGCAACAGCTTAACCTCAATATCAATTTGCCCAGGCTTATGCCCTGGAGAAGGCACTCCAGCTTCGCTGCAAAGCGTCGACAAAACACGGGAAGCAGCAGTTACCGGTTATAAGCAATCCGCTTCATTGTCGTAGAGCTTGGCGCCAGGGGCCGCTACCGACGGTGGGAGAGATCGCCATATCTCATTGGACAGCTACCGCCCGCCTCAAGCTGGGCAGCCCCCAGCCAGTTAGGTGCTTTATCGCCACAGTCCGCCTGCCTTACTGAGTGCGTAAAGGCTCAGAGTACTCAAATACCTGACAAGTGGACTGCGATAAGTGTACCAACCAATAAAGCAAAAAGAAAAACTCATGCCCTTAAACTGGGCACCTGGAATGTAAGAACACTAACTCCAGGACTATCCGATGGCCAGACCATCGGTTATGCCCGAAAGACCTCAGTAATCAACGATGAACTTGTGAGACTCCAGGTCGACATCGCTACACTACAGGAGACGTGGCTTGCTGATTCTGGAACGTTTAGAGACAAGGACTTTACATTCTTCTGGACAGGCTCAGTAAACGTGTAGGCGGGGCTTCAACAACTATGATTATATGAGGATTTAATTTTGTCGGTTTCATGCATAATACAATTTATAATATTATGCTGCATACAGAATTGTGTTTCATAGCCTAAAAACACGTCTTTTGTAAACTCAACAAATATTTTTGGTATTAACACCGAGGATTCGAAAACGAAACTGTGCGTGTTTGTAACACGGTACAAGTAGGATTATACGTGATATTTGCCGTGCTGCAACAAAGATTCGTGTCATGGCGGCAACCGATGTTTCAGTCAAGCGATAAAGATGATCCATATTATCGTTTTAATCTTATCTACACATGTGCCGGCATGTGGTGTCACAGGCATACCAGTTAACGCTCTTAATCCAAAATAGGGGCACCTCCCCGAAGAGAATGCTCTTGCGCCTCTATCGCAGATGTCTATTCATGTGTATGCGTATTGTCTTAATAATAGTATGTATCCGTAATAAGTGAAAGCAGAATAAATATATGTGTTTTCTGTTTACAGTTTAATCTAAAAATTACACTTTATTTGCAAAATTTAATAAAGAAATAGATCAGTTTAACAAATAAAGAGAACATCGCCGGAACAGGTAAATATCAATAAATCAATTTTATTTCAACCTTTAGTTTTTTAGATTAATTTTAAATTGATACTTGATAAAGAAACATAATTAAAATTACAGTTTATGGCAAAGGCTGGTATGAACTGTTCAATAAAAAGGTGTACCACGGCCTGAACTTTTTCAAAGTTTCTTTACTGAAAATCTTCTGAACTACTTCATTTTAAATTGAAACTCAAATTAAATAAAGTAGTTCAGCAAATATTCAGTATAGAAACCGGTACCTGTCTTTTTGTGTGTAATACCAAGTATTGACAGACAAAAATCTCTTGACTACAAACAATGACGAATCACACAATTTCAATCACGAGCAGAACAGTTAGGCATAAAGTATTTATTACTGCATGAAAATGAGGTTGTCGCTGTCGTTGATATCTATGTTACCTAACCTTTGCAAGAACCTAGTTGCCAATCCACCACTTGAATCAAATAACCACAGTTTCTTATACCAAGACAGATTGGAGGTCAGTACAGGTCCAGTGTTTCGATTGAGTTCCATTCCTGCTGCTCACTAAGCAATTATTCCAACAACATTCACTTCCACCTAGACAGTATGAAGGTCAGTACAGGTCCAGTGTCTGGTTTGAGTTCCATTCCTGCTGCTCATAAAACAACTATTCAAACCACAGTCACTTCCACATTGGCAGTACGAAGGTTCAGTGTCTGGTTTGAGTTCCACTCCTGCTGCTCACATAACTTGTGTCTCTGGCTGACCAATGAAAATTATGTACATCATCTGTGAATGCACAAAGAAAAACAATTATTATTGATTAATTGAACAGTATTTGTGTAATTAAAATATCATATTGTAAGTTTTGTTCAATGAGTACTTAGTGATCGACATTCAGACTTGCATGGGAACTATCATTTTTCTTCAATATGATGAGTGCGTTTATATTGTTATTTTAACTTTTCTTTGACAATGTTTGCACATCTGATCTTTGTTATGCCACAGCGGATTTTCGTTAACAGACAGACAAATATAGAATCTTCACAATTCTTTAAATGCTCACATATGTTTTATCCAAGTTAACTAACGGAGCCAATACACAAGATCACAATGGCTCATAATGTTATCTCTTGCAAATTGTGAAAGTTCAGGAGTCCATCATTTGTTGAATTTTTGGACACCCAAGCTGTCAGTTTTACTCAATGGAATGGCTTATTTGACGCCCAGCGCTTAAGCCAACGCAAATCATCAAATTTGATAAATGATACAGACGTTTTGTAAATGTCATGTTTGTTGTTGAGTTTGACTAATCTGAAAGAGTTTGGTGCGAAACATTTTTGTTCGAAAATGATGGTATCATTGGGGCTTTTTACCACCTCTTATTTGCAGCAAATACAATAATTGATAATCTAACAGTTAAGACCCAATCCAAATGAGCATTTAGGATAGAATTTAACAGTATTAGATTAATTGGTTTGAGGCCTTATCTTTGTAAAGTGATTTTTAACCTATGGACAAAGCTAGTAAACTTATGTGGACATAATCCACAGTGGCATGGACAGTACTTGTGTTACTACTAGCAAGGACAGAAGGCCACAGTGGCATGGACAGTACTTGTGTGACTACTAGCAAGGACAGAAGCCACAGTGGCATGGACAGTACTTGTGTGACTACTAGCAAGGACAGAATCCACAGTGGCATGGACAGTACTTGTGTGACTACTAGCAAGGACAGAATAAAAAAATCCGCAATGGAGTGGTGTGTACTTGTATTATCACTTCAATGGACAGGTCAAATTAGAGAAAAAGCTTGTTAATAACAATTTGTTCTAATGATGTATAAGCTGAGCTTGAAAATTGTTCCGGTTCGTCTAAAACATGGCTGCCTGAGTGCAGGCAGTTTTCAGAACAAGGCTGTAGTGAAACCTTGTTTACACTCTGGAAACAACATTTTTAGTCACATCATCATGAAAGTGGATCAGAATATTTGTTCTAATGCTACCTCGAAGGAGTTGAAAACAGATTCCGGTCCATTGAAAAACATGGCCGCCACGGGGCGGGGCAGTTTTGTTTATATGGCTAGTGAAACCTTGCTCTGACCACTAAGTTGAACAATAGTATCATAAGCGTATGGGGTTTTCCAAANAAGTAACTCGCTCCTACGACACAGTAACTCGTGGAAACGAATTAATAAGTCGTTGGGACGACTAAGTAACTCTTGTTGAACGTTATAGCAATCGGTAACTATAAGTAAGGACAAAAACAACCAATTAAGTACATGTTGTTAACGCATGTCTTAAAATTGCAGATACACGGGAGGCTAACATAATTTTCATCTGCTTTAAACAGATTTAAGATTATTGTTGATATTCCATATGTACGTTTGTAACGATTTACTATACAATGTTATAGTTTGTTGCGTTTTGTATGCTTTAGCTTTTGTTCCCAATCACTTTGGGTTAAGTAAACTATTTTTATGACGTCACCAAGACATATAACCAGTTCAAACACAATCGGGTATATACTTAACATGTTTCAAAAACTTTTTTGATTGATATTAAATTGAGGGAGCAGTAGATTGAAGCTTGTATCTATTGGAAATAGTGAGTGCTAAATTATGTAGTTTAGAAATGGAATTGAAATGAAATTTCAGGTGAAATCAACACNAGTGCTAAATTATGTAGTTAAGAAATGGAATTGAAATGAAATTTCAGATGAAATCAACACTGAATCAATACAGTACAATAACAACATATGTTACATTTAAGTGTTTGTATGATTTATGATATTTCATGAATATTTAAATGTAGATAACAATCTTTCAGTTTGAATAACAACATATGTGACATCAGCTAGCATTGACTTGTATGCATGAAATCATTCAACGTTGGCAAAGCCCATCTATAAAACAACATCATGTGTCCACACATCATGCATCCTCCGGCGCGAAAGGACCTCATACGTTCAGAAGCACACAGGATTTAGAACATTAAAAGAGAACCGAAATAGTGAGTACAAAACTAAATGTTTATGTGTAATGTTTGACAAGATTCATCATTATTTGAAATCGTCATATGTGGATTTGAATTTTATAACTAAGCATTGTGTAATTTCAATCATTAATAGAATGTATGATATAACGGTTGTTGAAAAAGTTACATGAGTTCAAATTTGTGACAAAGGTTTCTTTTTTTTATTAATAATATACATTTAAATTGTGTACTTATCTTAATTTGGAATGGATAGGTGCACGATGTTAAATCTTTATCTACCGAGTCTTGTGGAGGGAAATTCGTTTATCGATATGCATCTGTTGACTTAATTTCAAAACACGATTTGTTAAACTCAATACAAAGAATGTGTGTGCTTTTAAAGTGGTAGAACACTCCTATTCATTTGTGGATATACTGTACACTGTAGTTAGCACTCTTTCTGACGAAGCACGTGTTGTACTATATTAAAGCAGTAGGAATTTACAATTAAACTGTATGATGCTTGTTTGCTAAACCAGTCAAAATTGAGCATTTCCTGTTGAAGTTAATATGGTATTGTTAGAACGGTCACATGTTTTACAGTGTTGTTCATACTTATTTTTATGAGGGCTATTTTGTTTTTAATTTTGATTCTGCTATTTAGATAATTGATGAAACTCTGATGAAACTCTGAAAGTTTATTATTGTAATATAAGTGTTATTAGCTTAAGTATAATAAAATTGAAAAAGGTTCATGTTCAATGCAACCAAAAACACAGCTTTTTTATATGTGTTAAAATGTTTTATTTGCCTAAAAGGATTCTAATTTAGTCCATTTTTCTTAAACATTGAGGTTTTTTAAAAAGCAACAGGTGAACAGTTTATATGTGGGACCTGAAAAAATCAGTGAGTTGTTTTGTAGATAAAATTTGAATTAACAAGTATTTGTTGGATTAATTTCCATTAAATATAAATTGTAATGAAAGCTCCGCATTAATGTATCTAGTTTATTCAATGTTTTTTATTATTCTTCTTCTGAAGTTCAATATTGTTTAATACACGCTTATCGCTTTTTACCTATATGCACTGAATTAAGTCTGTTCAAAAATTTAATTGTTCGAGATATTTTATCACATAGCTTTGAACTAAATTATCAATGTTTTTATATCGGCAAAAACACACAATTATCCTGGTATGTGTATACGTCAAATATAACTCGAACGTTTTCTCCTATATATTTATGTTATCTGTTAAATGAAACCTGTTTCATGAAATGAAATAATTTCTAGTAAAGCTTGTTTTACTCTGTTTGCGATAGCCTCGGTCGCGATGTTGTAATCTTAAAAATAAGCGTGGTTAATACTTGACGATTATATTTTAAACATATATTTAGACATTTGAATGATGTTATACTAATTGAATGATATGCATAACGCCTACCAGGCGAAACATACAGTGACACGGCAAACCATTTGCACTCCATCGATTTGTTTACAAATCAACTGTAAGGAGATCAATAATAACCATTCATACGAAAAGTTTGATTTTTGACGATGCTGCTTCAGCAGCTCGTCTAAGTTATCATACCATGAAAGAATGGAGACCTACCTAAAAGTTCGAGCCAGTCCGATTGAGTTAGCTAAATTTTCTCAATCAGCATACCTCGCTGATTATCATTGATAAATGCAAAGGCAGCTTGGTTCCCGTTCTCTTTCAAATTTATCGAGAGGTTCGGGACAGGAACCAGACAGGTGGCACTTCAAACGTTGTGACGCTGGGAAAATCCCAAATGTAGTTATCCCCACGCTGACACGTTGGACTAGCCTGTGTCAGACAAGTTAGACTAGCCTGTGTCAGACAAGTTAGACTAGCCTGTGTCAGACAAGTTAGACTAGCCTGTGTCAGACAAGTTAGACTAGCCTGTGTCAGACAAGTTAGACTAGCCTGTGTCAGACAAGTTAGACTAGCCTGTGTCAGACAAGTTGGACTAGCCTGTGTCAGACAACTTGGACTAGCCTGTGTCAGACAAGTTGGACTAGCCTGTTTCAGAAAAGTTGGACTAGCCTGTGTCATACAAGTTGGACTAGCCTGTGTCAGACAGGCTGGACTAGCCTGTGTCAGACAAGTTAGACTAGCCTGTAGCAGACAAGTTGAAAAAGCCTGTGTCAGACAAGTTGGACTAGCCTGTGTCAGACAAGTTGGAGAATATCCGAATCTTTCCTGATATTCTATTCTTATTTTTTTAAATTATAGACCTTAACCTTTAAGCTTGTTATGGTCTATGTGTCACAATTGTCGAAAATGAAAACAAATCAATGCATGTTTTATCTTGATGTCAAGAACCAAAGATTAGCTAATATAACATCTATGCGGCTTAGGGATACGCGTCGGCCGCTGCCGCGCCATTTCTAGTTATTTTTAGATGTGATCGAGAATGTAACTCGCCTCCCAGTTTCGCTGAATGGGTAAAGTTCCCCACGGGTACTACTTCCCCGTACCCCAAAGTTTGTTTCGTTCCCAAAATAAATCGAACCCAATTTATTTTCGTACCCAAATTTTGTTTCGTACCCAAATTTTTTTCGTACTCAAATTATTTTTCGTACCCAAATTTTTTTCGAACCCAAATTTTTTTCGTACCCCAATCATTGTTTTTAGGATAATCTTTTCGTACCCAAAATTTTCGTACCCAATTTTTTTTTTTCGTATCCAAAACTTTCGTACCCTTATACATTGTGGTGATGTAGATAAACTTAAATTGATCTTAAATTGATCGAGAATGTAACTCGCCTTCCAGTTTCGCTGAATGGGTAAAGTTCCCAACGGGTACTACTTCCCTGTACCCCCAAAGTTTGTTTCGTACTAAAAAATGTTCGTACACAATTTTTTTTCCTACCCAAATTTTGTTTCGTACCCAAATTTTTTTTCGTACAATTTTATTTTTCGATCCTAAAAACAATGTGGGACCGCAAAGGCTAATCCGGGACGACACTTTCCGCCTGAACTAGATTTTCGCTAAGAAGAGACATCATTTAAACCAAAAATTCCATAAAAGCGGAAATTGTCGTCCCTGATTAGCCTGTGCGGACTGCACAGGCTAATCTGGGACGACAATTTTCGCACAAGCATTTTGCCCAGTTTTCTCAGAACACGCCACAGTACTAAGTGATCACACTTATGCCTGTATCTGAAAACTGCCTTACTTGAATCAGAGGTCAAAATGGAATAAAATACGTATACTTGGAAAAACACATGTCACTGTCACCATTTTATGTCAAAGTAATTGTACTTGATGTTTGTTTATTTGTTCGCTGTCTTTATTGTCTAAAAATGTACTATATTTGTAAAAGTAATTGTACTTGATGTTTGTTTATTTGTTCGCTGTCTTTATTGTCTATGTACTATATTTGTACGATGAATAAATGGTGAATGTTTATTTCAGTTAATGTATCGAACATTTCATCCACAGTCGCGTTTACTTTGGTTTTTGACATTTAAGCGGACGGAGCGCTTATATGGTACAATGGACCACCTTCAACAAGATTCACCTCGATTAATTTAGAGGAAGATCCGTGCTCGGACTTATAAACGTATTTATACGGGTATGATGACGTGACTGACTTGACTGGTATACTTTACAGGTAAAATTAATAAACATTACCTTGTCTATGTTGCCAGTGTATTGTTTCCATACATAATTAACAAGTAAAGTCACTCATTGCCAGCGGCATTGGTACAGAATGTACAAGTTTAGCAGTCAGGTGGTTATCATGGTCATTGCTAAACAAAACTCTATGTGAATATGTGTATGTGTGTAATTTGACAAATATAATGTGAGTCGATGCAAAGAGTACACAAATAGTTATAAATAAAATCTATATATTTTATGAACTTTATAAATACATTAAGGATGCCTCCCCTTAAAAAATGTATATATATATATTTTTCTTATACTTTATTTGCAACATAGTCGAATATTTGTTAAAGTCTTGATGATATATAGAATAATGCCTGTATTAATAACATTCAAAATGTATATTGTACTTCAGTGGCAGCTTAGAAAGTCAGATTCCAAACGAGGGATTTTTCACTTCAGATGGCTGGGATTTATCATGCATCTCGACTGACCTCTTAAAAACCAGGTGCCATTCGAGTTATACCCTGACAGTGAGGTACGTCTTTGTTCAGAAATAGATTATTTGTATGCATGCTTCCTGTGTCCAGTACAATTCATTTAAGGTATCGATGACATCATAATACATAAATTTTACTAAAGTACAATCGTGTCTGTGGTGATATAGAAACTCTGATTTTAAACAACTTCCTACCACGTCATTCTATAGCATATCGTTTAAGCAGGTGCTTCAGAACTATACCGATAGTGCTCGTTATAATGCAGCTATAGCAAGTATCTAAACAACTTCATGGATTTTCTGTTGATGTTTCAGCACAACAAATGGCGTAGTCAAACTTACGGACACGTGGACAGTTCCCGTTTTTAATTTACCAAGTAAGTCAAGGAAATGATTGAGTAAGAAACTCGCAGCCATTTTTATGTATAGCGTGTGCAACAAAACGATAGATCGTCCAGTTGCGAGACAGGATTACACGCGTTTCAATTGGTGGTGTAATGTAGAAGATTAGCTTTGAGTTAATTGTCGTATTTGGACGACAAATTGATCTGACGACGAGGACACAATATTGTAAACTGTAATGCAATTTGTTCAATTTAAAACTATGGCACTAGCGCAATTTATGTTTACGGAAGAAAGCCTACTTTTTTAATGGTTTTGAAAATGTACAGTGGTATCTTACGCTAAAGCAAATTGTTTGTTGTTTCGAAGAGAACATGTATATGGTTATTTTAAAATTGAAACGTAATAGGTTGTTTGTTTTTTGTTTTAAAACATTCATCCACCAATCGCCGATGACTAGATCATTTTGTTTCCATCTTGTGATGCAATTCTTGAAGGCCAACGTATATTACTTGATTGCAAATTATCTCGCATTAAGTAGTGAGTGCAATCAATTTAAATTTGATGCACCAGATCTCAAATAGTACAAGAAACTAAGTACATATGACGTATGGCCTTTCCATATCCACCCCTAAAAAGTATCAGCTGGGAATTATAACATTGAAAGAGGTGATATTGTACAATAGTGTTGCATGTTCTTTAGTCAGTGGAAAACAAATGACAATGCCATTGAACAACTCAAACTAATTTAACAAAGTTTTGACTTATATGCATAATTGCAAAAAAAATCATGGCATATGAGTCGCGTTCTGGGAAAACAAGGCTTAATGCATGTTCGTAAAGTGTCATCCCATATAAGCATAAGCAGTCGACACAAGCTAATCAGGGACGACACTTTCCACTTTTACGGATTTTTTCGTTGAAAGGAGGTCCTTTCTGAATGAAAGTCCAGTGTATGCAGAAAGTGTTGTCCCAGAATAGCCTGTGCGGACTACAGGTGCTAATCCAGGAAGATACATAACACTCATGAAATAAGCTCAGTTTTCGCAGAACGAGCCTGATATCTGCATCCACAGTCGATTCGTTATGAAGTCATTGGCATCCACTAACCATGCGTAGTGAAAAAAACACAAACATGCATTACTCTTATGAACTCTTACTTTGAATTCTTATTTTTTACGCGCGAAAGCTTTGGTAGAAAACAAATGGATTGTAATTAAAAACAAATGTTTCGGTCGTTAACGGTATATAGGTAAACATAGAAATGATCCGTCACAAATTCCACATGATTCTATTTAGCATTACTTAAAGGTAGTTGATGGATATGCATACGTGTTATTTTTTTAGATTACATGATAGAGTAAGTAAACAACTGAAATAATATTCCTATTTTATAATAAGACACTATTCGAGGAATATGCGATTCTTTGATTGTGTAGCATAGACTGCTCCATACATATTTCGGTACCAGTGTTCACGATAACAGACCTATTGTACTATATAAGATATAATGACAAAACAAAATATTGAGAAGTATCTCTTCCTTGCTATTCATCGTTTCTATACAGCACCAACACGAAAAATTAGCTGATTCGAGGACGCATGGAATCCACATTCGCGGATCAAGTATTGCTGATCACGCAGACATTCGCTTTCACATTTACTTTCGCTTGCACATGGAATACCCGCTATATTCATTTTATTTCATTGCAGCCGAATGCTCTACGACAACTACAACAACTACTACTACGACCACGACAACGGAAGCGACTACGGCGCCACCAACAACCAAATGTTCCGACTTCGAGGACTCGTTTTCCAGTGATTCGAAGGGGCGAAAAGAGGGACGCAAGCAAGGGCGTAGAAACAAGCCACACTGTGGCTAACAACGCGCTGCTCGGTCATCGCCGTCTCGGTCATCGCCCGGTGTGTGCCGACCTTCGGCTTTGACATTCTTGTATAATATCCACTGTTCAAAGTATAATTTTATTATTAAATAACAAATAAAATTACTATGTAGAAAAATCTATTAAAATACGTATATGCATACATTCGTACGGACGGACGGAGTGAGGGGCGGAAGGACTGACGGGTTAGCGGGCGGGCGGGCTTGCGGACAGACAGACAGACAGACAGACAGACAGGCAGACATACAGACAGACAGACAGACAGACAGAAAGACAGACAGACAGACAGACAGACAGACAGACAGACAGACAGACAGACAGACAGACATTCAGTTTCAGTAAATTAATTTGAAAAACTGTTCAAATACTAATATTTTAGATGTTAATTTGCATAAAAATGTGGTAATTATTTGGTTTTACGTATAATAAATAATGACAACCCTGTTCTTTATATTGTTTGTAAATTGCATTTGTTTAAAAAAAAAATTCAACAGATAGCTTAGAAAAAAACTCGACAGATAGCTTATGAAAACATACTCTTGTCAATACAAATATTCATTTCATGGACATCGCAACATAGTAGATCTAATGGTTAATACAAATTACTTTCGGAACACAAAGCAAGAATCTTAAGAGCACGTGAGGCAACAGTGGTAGTTCTTGCGAGACCGCTTACTAAGAAAACTCCTCAGTGGGCTTGACATTACTTGTGTGATCGCTTACTAAGACCGAATCCATAGAGGACGGGACAGTACTTGTGTGACCGCTTACTAAGACCGAAGCCATAGAGGACGGGACAGTACTTGTGTGACCGCTTTCTAAGACCGAATCCATAGAGGACGGGACAGTACGAGTTTGATTACTGACATTGACAGAACACTCAGTGGACTGGACAGTTCTTGTGTGACTGCTAACACAAGTTAACTTGGACCGAATCCATAGAGGACGGGACAGTACTTGTTTGATTACTGACATTGACAGAACACTCAGTGGAATGGACAGTTCTTGTGTGACAGCTAACACAAGTTAACTTGGACCGAATCCATAAAGGACGGGACAGTACTTGTTTGATTACTGACATTGACAGAACACTCAGTGGACTGGACAGTTCTCGTGTGACAGCTCACACAAGTTAACTTGGACAGAATCCATAGTGGACGAGACAGTACTTGTGCGGTCACCTACATGGACAGAGTGCGCAGTGGACTGGGCAGTACTTGTGTGACCGCTTACTTGGACCAAATTAACAGTGGACTAAACCGCACTTGATCGACCACTTTTGAGGGACAGAATCCATAATAAACGAGACCATACATATATGTGTCGTGTTCTGAGAAAACTGGGCATAATGCTTGTGCGTAAATTGTCATCCCAGATTAGCCTGTGTAGTCCGCACAGGCTTATCAGGGACGACAATTTCCGCTTTTATGACATTTTTCGTTTAAATGAAGTCTCTTCTTAGCGAAAATCCAGTTTAGGCGGAAAGTGTCGTCCCGGATTAGCCTGTGCGGACTACACAGGCTAATCTGGGAGGACACTTTACGCATATGCATTTTGTCCAGTTTTCTCAGAACGCGACACATATCACTACACGGGCAGAATCCAGAGTGAGCTGGACGGTACTTATGCGCACAGGCGCTCTAGACTCCAAGGCATTCCTCGGGTCGGTAGTACGCAGAACAGTCTGTTAGGTCCACATACTGTCCAGCTTTTATGGTATAAAAAAGCTATGTTAAGTGATTATTACTTTACCATTTATCACAATAACAATATCACAATAACATTTAAACAATATGTATAACATGCAGTTCGTTTCATAGTAAAATACATTTGCAACAATTNGGTCGCTAATACATATATTATATTATATTTTGCCTAATGTGACACAGTAGCTTTTATATAATCACAAGTTCGTTCAGCGAACTACTGTGGTCAGTGAAGCGTTAATCTCTATCGTGACACAGTAGATTTTATATAATTACACTTTGTTCAGCGAATCACTGTGGTCAGTGAAGCGTAAATCTATATCGAACATAACATGACATACATGTTGTCTTTCTTTGTTTACGAGAATATTGTGATGTTTGTACTACGTCATCAATATATGCGTACTCTACGAAAAAAGCCGGGGAACATCGGATATAGCGAAAATAAACGGAAATTGCAAAATGTAAACATTTCTTCAAATTATAAAACGGGCATATCTTCCATAATTCTTGACAACGTTGCACCTTAGATGTGTTGTTATCATTTTTTGCAAGAGTAACTGAAATCCGGTAAAAATTAGACCAGTTTATAGGCATAATAATTGGATTTGTCACCTTTATTGTTACTTTAAAGGAAGTCTCTTCTTAACGAAAATCAACTTAAGGCGGAAAGTGTCGTCCCTGATTAGCCTGTAGAGACTGAACAGGCTAATCTGGGACGACACTTTACGCACATTCATTATGCCGAGTTTTCTCAGAACGTGATTCATATATAATAACATAATTAAATAATCGACAAAACAGCAACATCGACACAATAAATTCAATTTTAAATTCCCGCAACGATATCTATTCATACGACACATGGACACTAAATTGCTACATGAACATGTGTTGAATATATTGTACCCCAAACAAATAAAAAAGAGCATTTTGAATCGTGTTAAATCTATGTTACCAGAAAACATATAACGTTGAAATTTTTGCTATTGAACAATGCTTTTTTATATGTTAAGTTTATTTTACGAAATTTATTGCGACATTTTCGTTGATTTTGAGCGTTTAAGATGCTTTAACATCACTGTTTTCACCTTCTGACCTTCTCACACATGGTGTATGAAAATGTATGCAAATACATGTAACTTCTGGGTGTTTGGGTTGTATTTTTGTGGTAACTCAAGACAGCTTACTTTTAAATATTAAGTTTATTATTGTTCAGTTCTAGAACATAAAGATGGTAATATTCAACGTAGATATGATTATCTTAACGTCGGATTACAGATGTCCGATTAAAGATGCGGGATTAAGTCTGAAAATATAACAAGGATTAAATGTAACAGTAATATTACACAATAAATGAATAATACAGTAATATTACTCCTTCAAGAATAAGATATTAAACATGTTATACTTGCAATATAAACGGTTGATACTAGTGGCATATATATATATTAACAAGGTAACAATTAGAAATTATATTAACTACTCAATCATCTCATACATAGTCCATACAATAAATAACATAGACAAGTATACATTGTACAAACATATAAAACAACAATTAACATCATCACATGTACACATAGCTTACCAAATTGTGGATTTGACTCATACAGCTCTCACAACTTCTCCGAACGTGATGTTAGATGGACTTTAAGTTAAGAATGAGGTGTCAATATATGCATCAAGTGATCGTTAAAAAGAGTACAAAAAGACAAGTTGCCATTTTTCCTCGGACTGAATAAATGTCAATCTTCAAACAGAAATATATATAGGATACGTACAAATCAATGCATGGACAGCCCAATTACAAGACGATATGATAAATATACAAATACAGATGAAGAAGAGAAAGATCTTTACTTAATACATCTTCTGCCGTCAACTGTAAACTGTCCGTCCTCAACAAACGGTTGCGCTCGACTGAGACATTTGGCGCGTGCAAGTAATAACACACCTCACAGTAAAGGTTATTTAAAAAGGTTACACCACAATTTAAAAACAAACGTCGATTGTCCAGCCCTGTCACATACTTCCCCCCTGTGAGAAATGACGTCCCGTCATTAATCAAATATTATCAAGAATACATCAAGTTGATCATTCGTAATACTACAATACTTTTGTAGCAGCTTAATTCTCATACTTAGTATAAGATTTCTACAATACTACTACAACTAGGACTAAACAGCTTCCCCTTAAGCTAATTCTCCATTTGAAAGATAAAGACAAAAATAACTCTTGAAGTTACTCATCTTATAGCATATCTTTAAAGCTATAACACCACTTGTATAATAAAAATCTAATAATAGTAAAGAATATGTACAAGGAAATAATATGTGTGCATCAACAAATTGATGCATCAACCAATATATTGAATAGTCAATTAAACATTCAATCCCATGCATAAAATATAAATGTAGTTAACTTTAATTGTACAAGTTATCATGAAAATTTTAAACATAAAGCAGCTAATACTGTCTGCAGTGATGTATGGTCTAAAGCCTCTACAGAACTTGGTGTTAGTATGTCAGACAAAGCATTCTGTCTTTGTTCTGATGTCATAGTAAACATGTGATATTCAGCATATCTAGCTGGAGGTTTCCTGCTCCGTGATGACCTTCTTGGAGTTGGAACTGGTATTCGCACGTGTTTTGGCCGTCTGATTTCGAGTTGGAACGGCAACTGCAAATTTGGTGAAGTGGTCAGTGATCACTAAGATATTACCACATCCTTGAGAAGGTTCAAGAGTTAAGTAATCCATGGATACTTATTCAAGTGGGAAAGATGATTGAATGTTCACCATTTCAGCTTTGGTATTGGTAGATGTTTTTCTTTTTAGACACCGATCACAGTTAGTCACCCAATTTTCAACATCTCTAGACATGTTAGGCCAAAAGCACCTACTTCTAATCAATGAAAGTGTTCGGTCCCTTCCAGGATGACCAATGTCATTGTGTAAACCTTTTAATACTTCATCCCTATAAACTTTTGGTAAAACTTACTGTGTACTCTTTTCAGAACTTTCAGACACCATTTCTTTGTACAAAATGCATCTTATGATCTTAAAAGTCTGGAAATGTTTTCTCATCATGAAGTCTTCTTTACTTCTCATCTGGTTCTTGTCCGGTAAAAAGTTATCAATAACCATGCGTCTCCATCTCTCAATCAAAGGATCATTTCTCTGATGGGATCTTATTTCTCGCAACTCAATCTGCGCCATCGAACTACCAGGTGTTTCAGTCACTTCAACAATGTTTATGTTGTTACAGTGTAATGTTTCAATGGCAGGTATTTGTTCTGCAAACTTGATGCAACAAACTGCTTTAATTGAAGAATCTTTTATTTCAACATTTTCGGTAATGTCTTTCAATGTTACAACTTCATGTGGGTACCTGCTCATGGCATCTGCATCACCATTTTTAGAACCAGCTCGGTAAGTGATATCAAAATTAAATTCACTTAAGGAAGAAACCTATCGTTGACCCGTAGCATCACGCTTTGCTGTTGTAAGTATGTATGTCAATGGGTTGTTATCAGTGAATACCTTGAAATATTGTAGAGACAAGTAATCTTTAATTTTTTCAGTTACTGCCCATTTCAATGCCAAGAATTCTAATTTGCAAGCAGAATAATTTTCTCAGACTTGGATAAAGATCTGCTGACATATGCAATGACTCTTTTGTCCTGGTACAATACAGCACCTAAACCAGTGCCACTGGCATCAGTGTGAAGCTCAAAGGTTTGGTTAAGTCAGGATATGCTAAGATAGGCGGAGACGTTAAAATAGTTTTCAACTCATAAAATATATTTTGTTCTTTTGATGTCCATTTCCATTTCTTTTTTGTTTTCTTGAATCCTTTCTTACATGCAGTTGGTGGAAGGAGATCAGTTAATGGTCTGGTAATAGAAGAAAAATTCTTAATAAATCTCCTATAATATCCTGCAAAAGCAATGAAGGATCTTAATTTATCAGAATTTTGAGGTGTCGGCCAATTCTTAATTTTTTCTATCTTTTTTGGATCAGTCTCAATGCCTTCACTTGATACAACATGACCAAGAAATCCAATTTTCTCTTGAATGAAGAAGCATTTCTCTGGGGCCAACTTCAGTCCACATTCAGCAAGTCTCTTTCAAACTATATCAAGTCTTTCCAAATGTTGTGTGTATGAGTCGGAAAAAATAATGAGATCGTCCAAGTATATGAAGCCTATTTTCATATTTAATTCGTCTAAACATTCTTGCATGAGACGTTGGTAGGTTGCAGGACTATTTGATAAACCAAATGGCATTTTGTTAAACTGAAAGAACCCTAAAGCTCCAACTGTAAAGGCTGTTCTTTCTTTGTGTGTCTCCTCTATTTCCACTTGATGGTATCCTGCTTTCATATCGATTGTTGAAACATATTTGGCTCCATTTAAAACATCAAAAACTTCTTCTATTCTGGGCAAAGCGAATGAATCTTTTACTGGTTTATTGTTAAGTTCCCTATAATCTACACACATTCTTATATTTCCATTCTTTTTTCTAATTAAAACAATGTTGCTACACCAAGGTGATTTGGATTTTCTTATAATTCCTGTGTCTAATAATTGTTGCAAATGTTGCCGTACCTCATCTATCATATGAGGTGGTATTCGTATGTGTTTTTTGTTTGAATGGCACTTCGTCAATCAAATCAATCCTATGTTTAATTTGATCAGAATTTCCAATATCATGATCCCCTTTTGAAAATATATTTTTGTGCTTTTCAAGCAATTTAACTATTTGACTCTTCTGGTCTGAGTTTAAAATATTATTGGCATCAATTGAGATCTGTTGTAACACATCCTTTTCATCAAGTTTATTACTAGTGAGTATATTTGTTTCAATTGTTGCTGGCTGCAACTCACATATCACAGTCTTTGGTGATATAACCACGCTATTGGTGGTTAAATTGGAAATGTTGACAACAATGAGTTGACCCTTTGAAAAGGAGTAGTAAACTAAACTGGTGTTATGTCTACAAATTTTGGTAAACCAGTCAATGGTGACTCTGTGGTCACAGCCGGGGTAGGTTGCATGTCCAATTCTCTGTCTGAGAAACAATAAATACCCTTGGACTCATTGGTCCTAGAATAATTTTGTTCTGATTTGCAGATTTTAAAATGGCAATCCTATGATTATTTTTATGTAATTCTTTTTCTCGGATATTCATTATCCTAAATGCTAGGTGCCAAGGTACATGCATGTTTGCCTTCTACACATATTGTGTGCCAAACTGGCTTTTACAATTGTCAAGAAAACATGACAAAATATTTTTACAAATAATAATTGGTGTCAAAGCTGAATAATCAGTGTCCATAGAAATTACAAATAGACATTTAAGTGGTTCAGCTCTAGGTAAACCATGGTTTACTTGTATTTCAGCTTCAATAAAGCCAGAATATGGCAATTGATTGCCATCCGCACATTCGATCTTGATAAGTTCATTCAAAGGTTAAATTGGAATTGATTTTAAATGTGTATTATTGAATTGTTGGGCTATAACACTAACACAACTTCCCGTGTCTACAATGGCTCTTGTTTTAATCTGTTCAATCGACAGACTAACTTCATTTGAGTCACCGACTAAGATAGGGTCTTTTTTCGAAGTACCACCATTCGACCCTTTCATAATGGTACATGTTAGTTTGGGCAGAGCCTTGCAATGTGGCCCTTACGGCCGCACTTATAACAGTGAGACAAGAAATTCTGGCTGCCTTGTGGGCGTTGTGGTTCGTAAGACCTGCCCCGCTGACTGCCTTGTCCTCTTACAGGGGGTTGACTGTATCCCCTTCTTTGACTCATACTGAAGTCTCTACCTGTGTACGCTGATGAATTATGTTCATGTTGTTCTTTTTCCAACCTCTCAATTCTTTCATTCAGTTTAATCAATAGATCTTTCATTTCAGATAATTCTGATTTCTTTGGGTCAATTTTTATTGCATGGCACTTTTTTGTTTCAGGCTCTGGGCCTTTAATTTCTGTTTCCATTATTCTTAATTCTAATTTAAATTGGTCGTAATTATGCACTGTATCGAATTTATATCCTTTCATCTGTTTCAGTTCTTTCTTTAGACCTTTGTATAAAACTCTCTTTAAAATCTCAGTGTTTCCTTAAATTAGTCCTCCTTGTTTGACAATTAACGCAAATAAATCTTCTAATCTAGCACAATATGTGAATATGTCATGGGTTAGTTGTTCTATCGAGTAGAATCTTTGCATTAATGATTCTACGGCTTCGATACATCCAAACACTTGTTCAAGTTTCCGAACCGCAACATCCAAGGTTAAACCTACACCTGCTCTTCGCAGATGATCACTTGCCTTTCCTCTCAAGGCGCATCTTAGTCCATATAAGATCTGATCTTCACTAAAAATTCCTTTCGCTATCAGAGAATCTAATTCAAAATTAAACCCTTGTCAAATGACATCGCCTTTATTGGCTTCCCCATAAAATATCGACAATTTTGGGTAAGATTGCCCAGGACGGCTAATATTGTATCTTTCTTGTGCCGAATTTCTACAATCAGGTGTAGACAAGCGCATTTGATGCATAACATGGGATAAATAATCCGCATTTTCCATCTTTTTATTCTGTTCAGGCAATGCCCTGAATGCTCTAAGCAAATTTTCTTTCTCCTCTGAGATACATGTAGTATGCCGCGACTCCGGTCTTTCAAATTCATTATACTGTTTTGACTGAGCCATTTTGATCTAAATTCAAATAAATTAAAAATAATTTTCAACAGAGCTAATATAACTCAATTGTCTAAGAATAGACACATAAATTGGCTCATAAACACATTTCAAACTATGTTGCTACATAAGTTCAACTTATAAACGTATAAATAAGTTCAACAATATTATTGCAAGAAAGCAATCGTGTAAAACTTAACTGGTGTGCTAATAGTCCACCTTCTCGCAATAGCTAGAAACGCACAATTGTCTCGATATTACAAATCAATAAAATAAATTGAAAACCTGCAAACAAAAGACTAAGTCAAACAATTAAGAGCAAAATCATAAATATGACTAAGTCAAACAATAAATGAAAATAAATAGTTTAAATAAGAGTTAATTACAACAACAATGATATTACTTACCTTATAATAATTACAAAATAATAGTGCCCCTTTAAAATAAAAAAAATATAGTGCCCCTTTAATGTCAAAAAATTATAGTGTCCCT
This sequence comes from Dreissena rostriformis, assembly GCA_007657795.1. Classification (NCBI taxonomy): domain Eukaryota; kingdom Metazoa; phylum Mollusca; class Bivalvia; order Myida; family Dreissenidae; genus Dreissena; species Dreissena rostriformis. The sequence goes on along the minus strand of VMBQ01004323.1, from coordinate 52,395 downwards.
TTAAAATTAATTTCAAATACTAAATACACATGCCCCTTTAATGAACACTCTAATTTGTAAATACGGTTGATCAAGAACCAACTATAATTGTTTTATTTAATAATTTACGAATAATTCAACTCAAAACAATTATTCTTTATCTTGACTTTAATTAAAATAAAGTTACAGTACAATTAAATATTCAAGACAAAATAGTAATTATTGACAACACTAACATTAAATTAGTTTTGGATGATATAACTTTAAAAGTATTTAATTTCTTTTACTGAAAACTGTTTAAGGGGAAATCAAATGCAATTATTACTATACACTATTATTAAACTAGTGTAACTAATTCTAGTTATCAACTACACTAAATATGAATGAACAACTTATGTTATTGCACAAATTCCAATTTCTAGAATGTAAACAAAGTACTGGTCACTGGTTAAGGTCAGGTCATGTCATCAACCAATGAAATTTGGGGAATACCACTCTATAAATAGATGGCCAAGTAAATAACCAATGAAAATAAGCCTAATGCAATCCGGGTCAGTAAAAGCTTGGAACCAATCCACTGTTCTAAATTTTTACCCAGAACACAGACAGAAAGTAAACAAAGCAAAGGCAAAATAATAAGGCTGTACTAGTCTTAAAAATACTTGAAAAGAATGTAAAAACTACATGTAATTGAATAAAATGGCAGCTTGTGTCAAGAGAATAACAGATAAGATATATGTGAATAATTAATGGAAAAGACTGTTAGATGTTAATAACCCATAACCAAGGAAATTAATTTAATAGTGAATACTCTCTTACTTTACAATATCATACAGCTATTTATACAAAAGCTGCAGCAATTGTCAATTGTTTGACAGATTAATTAAAGTTGTTTACGAACTGAATAAACAAATAGTAATTACTTAAAAAAATGTATAGATAGTTTAAAAAATCTCTGCAATCTCTGTACAAATAATCAAAATAGATACTCACTCATTCACAAGATTCTGTAATATCATGGAAACAATTTGTGGCCACTAGTATAGTCCAAGTTTTAGTTTCAATTGTACACAAGTCACTGTCACTGATTTATTGTTCGTAATCTCTGTTCCTGATTTATTGTTCGTAAAACTCCTGACTCTTCCCCCCACGGCGAAGCAGCGTTCTCGATGAATGTTTCGGCACCAGATCCTGCAGGAATGTGATGTATATGAAATGCGAGCCCCGGTATGCCCGCGATGTCTACACTGATGTAGTTGAACAGAATACCCTCTCCCTTCAGCTGGAAACTATGCTTCCTGTCTAGGTGATGCGATGATCCTATAGAACGCCTAAGGATGATCGAATTTTGACGTCAATGGTTGTCGACCAATCTTTTCAACCGTATGCATTTGAAAATTCTTCTTCAGGTTAATGTTACTGTCCATAAACCTCTGAACGATAAAATGTACCAATAATAAAAAAACACTTGCTGTCAAAATTTAAAAAAAAAATAAGCCCTCAAAACCACGTTTGGCGCCATTGTAACTTCTGGGTATTTGGGTTGTATTTTTGTGGTAACTCAAGACAGCTTACTTTTAAATATTAAGTGTATTAGTCCATACAATGAATAACATAGACAAGTATACATTGTATAAACATATAAAACAACAATTAACATCATCACATTGACATGTACACATAGCTTACCAAATTGTGGATTTGACTTATACAGCTCTCCCAACTTCTCTCCGAACGTGATATAAGATGGACTGTAAGTTAAGAATGAGGTGTCAATATATGCATCAAGTGATCGTTAAAAAGAGTACGAAAAGACAAGTTGCAATTTTTCCTCGGACTGAATAAATGTTAATCTCCAAACAGCAATATATATAGGACACGTACAAATCAATGCATGGACAGCCCAATTACAAGACGATATGAACAATAGACGAATACAGATGAAGAAGACAAAGATATTTACTTAAAACATCTACTGCCGTCAACTGTCAACTGTCCGTCCTCAACAAACGATTGCACTCGACTGAGACATTTGGCGCGTGCAAATAATAACACACCTCACAGTAAAGGTTATTTAAAAAGGTTACACCACAATTTAAAAACAAACGTCGATTGTAAAGCCCTGTCACATACACAATAGTCATTGTATTAAATTACTTTATTTGTGTTAGTCCAATACATTACGTTTATAATAGGCGATTGTTATAAACACACATTTTGCTCGTTGTCACGTTATTGTTTGTACGTTAATTTTACGACTAGAGCGATCACGCTCCTTTGCAGTTTCCATTTTATTGTAGTAAGCGGGGACCTATTTACAGCTCCACTAAGAAAATTCTGAGCGAGTAAAGTCGATTTATACAGCGAATGTTAATACGAAAATGTGGGGGTACGGGAAAGAAGCACCCGTGCACCTCTCGATAAATTTGAAAGAGGACGGGAAACAAGCTGCCTGAACCTTTATCAATGGCCCTGGGGTGAGAAATGTGGACATGGATGGTCGAGATAGACCGTTTTGTCATAAGAGATGTTCAGTATTAATTTGAAGTCAAATGGTAAATAAATGAAGAAGTTATGTTAAAACAAAATTTTGGTGGGCGTGGTCTATGTGGGCGGGGCGCCCCAGGGTTGTAAATGGGGCCATGCATAGTTGAGATTGACCGTATTGTCATAAGAGATGTTCAGTATCAATTTGAAGTAAATCGATGTATAAATAAAGAAGTAAATGTAAAATAACCTAAAAAAGGAGTGAAAATCTTTGACCCGGCCCCACCCCAACCCCATTCTCCACCATCTCCTCCTACACTATTAGCACTAGAACCTTGAAAGTTACACACCTGGTAGCTATGAGCATATAAGCGACTGTGCACTATTTGGAAAATTTGATCTGACTTTTTTTACCCATTTTACCCATTTATTTACCCATAACTTTTGACCCAGGGGTCAAATCAAAATTCCGTCACCGTCACCGTCGCACATATGCTCATAGCTACCATGTGTGCAAGTTTCAAGGTTCAAGTGCTAAAAGTGTAGGAGGAGATAGCGGCCAGGACAGACGGACAGAAAGCGGAGATCAATACAATATTCCCACGCTTTTAAAAGCGTGGGAATAATAATCAAGCTTTGCACGCGCATTGAATACATATAAGTGTTTCTGTTGTTATTTTATACAAAGTGCAAAGTGCAGGAAAAACTAGCATTGTTGAAATGACAGATAGGTTAATAGTGTAGCCTTTAAATCCAAAGGAACCTGCTCAAGCCCTGGTTGGGCTAACATGTCGTTTCTTGTTTTGATGCACAAGCTCTTTCGTGTATACAACAAATCAATAAAAGGCACACTTGCAAAAAATGACAACATCGCGAACAAGACCCTTTATGTGAGTTTATGCCCCTTAAGCTCAGACAATAAAGAATGCATTTCACTTTTAAAACATTAAACAAATGCATGTAATGTTTCCGTGTTTTCAGTACGCGTTTAACACAGACGACAAACTTGAATCCATGTTCTTGTTGTGAAATGAAACACATACACAAACACAAAGTCTTCACTTCTGAAATGGCTTGTACTTTGATTTCAATAATGTAACATACTTTCTCAAAGAAAGGGCAACTACATGGTGTGGACGTTACTTAAAATGTTACCTCGTTAGCATAAAAATAAACGACACATAAAACCTTTTGATCTCTATGTTAATGTTTATCATATGGCTAGGGAAAAGGTTACCAAGTTTCGCTATCTTACTATATAAAAAATATGACTGTTCTTTATATTTATGTACAAAATATACATTCATTTATGGTATCATTAGACGTTTCAAATGTTTATTACGAACAAACGCTGTTGTGCATTTACTTTGTGTACATATTAAGACTCATAGCATAGACCCACTGTGCAGTTCATATCGCTGGGACGCGCCTGTCAGCGTTTACAAATTGTGAACGTTAAATTGTGTGTGGAACATAGCGGGTTATTCAAGCGTATAATGAACATTAAGCACGGATAATCCACATATAGAGAACATTCGCAAGGTTAATCTACAGCTGATGCAAATGGCAAAACTGCTTATTTGCAAGAACATAATTTATTGCTGAACATTTAAACGCAGTATGTGATTATTTTATTCCAAAAATAGTTTTTTTTGTATACCAGATACTTGCCACATTAGATGCGTTTCAATGATATTCCCTTGAATTAATAGAAATACATTTGACAAGTGTTGCTAATCTTTAGCAAAAGTACACCAAAAGCTGTGCAAATTGATAACAAACGACTCTGTTACGACATCTGTTAGCGCGGTCTGTATTAACCACGAGGTTTGTCGTCTAAGCCCACGAAGGAACGAATGTTTGCCATGTTCACATGTGTTCAGTAAACTCTTTTTTAAGTATGTACCGGCAACGTATTATTTAACAAGTTTTTCAACCGCTGAGACATTTCACGTATTTATTACTGCATGGTGCAGGGTTTATCACATCCGTTGAAAATGCAAAATTCCTGTTCAATCTCCGGCCTTGCTGCATTATACTCGGGCTAGCTGCAACATACTCGGACTGGGTGCATTATACTGGACTGGTTGCATCATACTCAGGCTGGCTGCATTATACTGGACTGGGTGCATCATACTCGGGCTGGCTGCATTATACTGGACTGGTTGCATCATACTCGGACTGGGTGCATCATACTCAGACTGGGTGCATCATACTCGGACTGGGTGCATTTTACTCGGACTGGGTGCATTATACTCTGACTGGGTGCATACTCGGACTGAATTCATACTTGGACTGGGTGCATCATACTCAGACTGGGTGCATCATA
>VMBQ01004323.1:19482-45865 GCA_007657795.1 Dreissena rostriformis | reverse complement strand
ACCAAATTTCATAAAGATTGGATGAAAACTGTGACCTCTATTGTCTACACAAGGTTTTTCTATTATTTGACCTAGTGACCTAGTTTTTGACCCCAGATGACCCAAATACAATCCCAACCCAGATTTCATCAAGATAAACATTCTGACCAAATTTCATAAAGATTGGATGAAAACTGTGACCTCTATTGTCTAAACAAGGTTTTTCTATGATTTGACCTAGTGACCTAGTTTCTGACCGCAGATGACCCAAATACAATCCCAATCCAGATTTCATCAAGATAAACATTCTGACCAAATGTCATAAAGATTGGATGAAAACTGTGACCTCTATTGTCTACACAAGGTGTTTCTATTATTTGACCTAGTGACCAAGTTTTTGACCCCAGATGACCCAAATACAATCCCAACCCAGATTTTATCAAGATGAACATTCTGACCAAATTTCATAAAGATTGGATGAAAACTGTGACCTCTACTGTCTACACAAACAAATTGTTGACGCACGCACGCCCGCACGCACCACGCACGAGGCTCCGATGTTTTTTTTGGAGTGAATGGCGCATCTGTTCGAAACAACGAAACAAAATAAGAAATTGATGTGCAGCCATACAATACTAATATACATGGTTTATAAAGTATTTACTAGTGATGGTCTCAATGGCTTTACATTAATGTCAACTACCATATACCACGAAATATGTTAGTGTGTAATAGTAATAATAGTATTTTCTGGCAAATTATGTCACACGAGATCACACGAAAGACAGCATTTACTGATGGATATCCCGCGCGATGCATTGGAACAGAAATCAAGCACCAGCAAGATTCGGCGTTATAAAAAGTATGCGTTGTTTCCCTGCGCATCAGTACCGAGACATGGTGAAAAATGACAGAGAAGCGCGTTTCAAAAGTCCCCATACACAGACGCCCGTTGATGGAAGGAGCTGGATTGTCACACTGCCTATTACGAAAGTGTATTCCTATGCCGAACTTAGGCTGACAAGCGTCCCACGAGCTCTATGTAGATCAGTGTCAATCAACTGAACATAACTAAACATGTAAACTTATCATGCATACACATGTAAACTTATCATGCATCCACATGTAAACTTATCATGCATCCACATGTATCTGTTTAACATCGATATCCCAAATACAATTTATTCGACGGTCGCAAAATGTTACTAGAAATAAATGGAATTATGTTATAAAAAAAACTAATTCAAATGATAGAAATGCATTTCTTCCTACAGACAAATACAATCGAAATTTGTCTGCTCCATTGCCCTTCTAAAATCATGTGTACTGTTTTCCCTTTTAATTCATTATCAGTATGTTAAACACATACTGGTACAGTTATTAATAGAATCAATTGCAATGAAACCATTGTTATGGTAACATTGTATTACCAGAGGGTGATCGTAAACCGGACTGGACATAGGTACTTGTTTCAGCCATGGAGACCGCAGCACTGTTTAAGGTCTGACCGAACAGTTTGGTCATTTCCACGCCTTCACAAAACTGAAAGAGATCATTTCTGTACGATGACATATTTACATAAGCTCAATTACATAAAGATTAGCCTATTTATTTAAGCTCACTGACATAAAGGTTAACCTGTAATTGGTAGCTCGAATGCATACGGTTAGAGAACACTTATTCCAATTTCCATAGGGTCCCATTATAAAACTGCCAACTTTGAAACATTGTGCGTGCCTTTACTATACATCAAAGTTTGGGGTCTGGTATCAGTGTTACGATAAATCTGTCTCTTTTCAATAATTGCAGTCAAAAAATGTACGGTCTCGCAATTTCTTATAAAGTAAAATTCGCACAAACGCAAGCATCCCCGCAAAACAGGGTTTCGACAATGATATTTCGACAAACGCATCGTACTTAAAAAAAACGCACCCCAAACGTTCATCTGACAACGTAGTCCCCAAAGAAATGCACTACAATGTTGCATACACATATGATACATGAAATTATACCTAAAAGCATAGGTGCGATCGATAATTTAAAAGTGCTTTAAACCAGAAGAGAAAAGGAAAAGTTGAGTGTAATGTAACCTTTATGGAAACGCAAACTTGAAAGATCAGGGAAACACGCATCCTTATCATTATTAATCCATGTGTTCCACACATACACAATTTCTTGAAAACCAGAAATAACCAAAACACGAATTTGAGTATGATGCATGATAAGCCATATGGCTTGACATTCTGTTCTTGGATTCCGTAGACTAGGCGACCTAAACATGTTCTGAATATCATCTAAATAAACATCCCATTTACTATGGCGTGTCAAACGTTTCAAAAATTTCATGTTTCCATATTTATAAGATATATTTGTATATATATATATATGCTGTATATTTCCATGTAAAATAAATATAATCACCAAGCAATTATCACTCTTATTTTTAAGATTACAACATCGCGACCAAGGCAATCGCAAAGAGAGTAAAACAAGAAACAGATTTAAAATAACGTGTTTCTTATTCCTTATCCAAATCGAATAAGTAACTGGCATTTGCTTACAAGTGCAACGTCATCCACTGATAAATTAAAAACTACAAACAGTATGACATTCACGTCATCAGTTCCAGGTTCTGTGATCAAAACTGACTGCATGGAATGTGGGCACCCTTACAAACTTACTAGCAACTTTTTAGCGCTGACTCTCAAAATAGTTCGGAGAGAGGGAAAACCGAAAACCTATGTCATGAACGGGAACGAGGGTGGTTCTGAAATTAATAATATCAAGATCATTGCGGCTGTGTAAGTGAGCTTGTTTGTGACGCTTTTTACGGTGGCAGATCTGATTAAACGTTCATTTACGTCAATTTAACCGATCAGTCCCGAACCGATAGGCCAATAATTTGTGTTAAAAAGCATTCACTAATCCGTATTAAAAAGCGAAGTTAATTAATCAGTTTACATTATATTTAACACATGTTTACTGTAATGCATGTTAGTATAGTTGTCATTTTTACAAAAGTCCATATTATGCCCCCGAAATTAAAAACCTGTTGGCTTGTTAACAATGACTTTACAGATATTTGCTTGATCAATTCACACAATAAATCCACGTCGCTGACGCACAAAGATATCAGGTGTGTAAAGAAATCATATAATCATGTATTTGGTTTTCGTTCATATTTGATTTAATCTTATTTGTCCTCATTAAAGCAGCCTGATATAGTGTCGCATTAATATAAAAATATATTTAATGCGAGTCGTGTTCGTCAATCAGTAATAATCTCGGATGTGGACAAACATTTATTTAATTATCTAATTGAAGTGAAATGAATTAAAAATTTAAAATCATGTTACTTATAAGAATGAATATTTAATATATATTATTTGTAAAACTATATACAAGCGGAGCATGTAATAATTTAATGTCATGTGTGTACCAACCCGTTGTGTAGTACACGTGCGATACCCCTGCCCACGTTCAATGTGCACAATTTCACTGGGGAAAAAGCAACCGTAAGACTGGAACATGCTTTAACAATAAAGTAAAATTAAATGATCAGAAATCAGAAATGTCCAATTTCAACCCTATGACACTGCTGTGTAAATTATGTTTGGACAAATAATGGGCAACTACCGAACTATCAAATGACACAATAGAAGGCATGTGTGAGTACAACGCTTCCGTATTACTGTAAATACCTAAGTAAATAGTATTAATGAAACAGCTTTTGCACGTTAAATTAGTTTACACATTTTGTCAATAAATAAAATAATTCTAAATTCACCGGGGCAAACAGTCTAAAACAAGGGGCGTGTCTCAATCAATTGCCAATTCGCTGAAAATGAATGTAAAAGCTACCATAAACCCACGAGAAAGGATTGTAATATGAATGCGATGTGCGTACATTTCAATTTTACAGGCGTTTACAATTTTTCCAATAAAACCGTCCCATAATGCTCCGGATAGCAAACATGCTTCTTCGTGATGTAAATTAAATTTTATGGTTCAATCATTGCATAAAGTACTCCCCGATCGACTAAATAATGTAAGACATCAGAAAGATTGTAATTACCATTAAATATAAGGCACATAAATGTTGTATATGGCTCATGATTGATAAATAGTTATCCTATAGAGAATCGTGGGTTATTTTGCCGTGCTACGGTATACCGGTGTTACAGTATCTGCATATCCATTGAAACAAGTGACACAATTAACACCTCCGTTGAATTGTATACAATCACCGAAATCTGCATCGGAGCGGTTTAAACAGTTATATTAAAGAATCATTACTAAAACGCTTCACTATACCACTAAATGCAAGATACCTGTATTTTGCCTTAACCCTTTAATTAGGAAAGAATCGGGTTACCGAGACTATCCGACTTGTTGTCATGCTTGACTAAAGCGGCTTTGACTTTGATGCGACATTGACTGGTATTTTTCATCTATGTATCGCTCTCTAAACATCTCAGAATGTATCTCATTAAAACCGATTTTTGTTATGTATGATACATCGTGGATAGTTTACTTGAGGAATTTTCGGTTACGGTAAAGGTGTTTTATCAATTGTTTAAGTGGTATTTAACTGATTTTTTAAATTGGATTTTACGTGATTTGACAATTATAAGCGATGCTTCCACGCACGTTGACATGATCTATTTAAAAACATCATACACATTGATGTGTTCGTCTTAACCATCGTTATCATTTATGACTAAAAATACGAATAAAAAAAAAGTCTGAATGCAAACAACTTGATATGACGAATTCGTAATATAAAACTTAAATTATTTTGTTTAATTATGGCATGGCGTTGAGCTATTTTAAATAAAGATATGAATATGGCTGAAACAAAGGACGCATGATACAGACGAAGATAGCGTGCCTCTAAACCTATTTACGGGTGGGTGTTGAAACCTCCTGTCTTAGTGCTGATGAAACATCATCCTGGCGTGGAAATTAATACAAAAATCAAAAATCAAGATTCAACAGCAGATTAACCACACAAACAAAAGCGTTCTAAAAAGAACCTGGGCATAAGATTGAACTTTGAAATAATTGAGAATGGACTCTCCGATAGTGGTAAAAATGCGATGTACAAGGCATTGATATTTGCGAAGGAGTTACAGTGAATAGTTAAACGTTTCAAATGGCTCGATAATTTGACGAATAACATTAACTACAAAGGCAATTGTATGGATCATAAATCTTAAAAGCGGCGGATCAAAGTGCATGAATTATGTTACGACGAATTTGTTTTATTCACACTATTATATTGGAAAACTACAAAAGGTTTATTGGTAACAAGCAAGCGATTATGGCATTATTAAAACGATTTAATACGCCGATGCTGTTTTTATGAAAGGAGATTTTTGTACACGGAGCAAAGAAGTTCAACAACAATGAAAAGGACTTGTATGTATCAAACGATAAAACGTGTATTACTCCTTATATTTATTAAGCGATACATACAATATATGGCATGGCAATTTTTGTGTACAAAATAAACTGGTACAATTGTAACCAATTGTTCAGGACATAAAGAAGAGGTATAGGCCTTCGGTGATAACGTCAGTGTACAGCTAGACAATAGACAAGGATTTTTACAAACACATTGGTTTACTGGATATGATCATCAACAGCGGTCTTATTGTTTTTGATAAAGTATTGCTCACATTCCTTTAATTGTTTGAACGGGACTTAATCTATAATGGAGTGCTTGATCGGTGTGATTTATACCTCAGTTAATCAAAGATTAGTCACACTTAAAAGTTAACCCTCAATTTACAAGAAGGCGAACTAGAATCAGTACCAAATACAACAAAGAAAACATAAATGTAAATGCTTGCGAGCACGCTTTATGTGGCGTAGAATTCGTATAAAGCTTGAATATTTAATTGTTGATGCAAACCTTTTTTTGTTGGATACATGGATATGGCTGGGATTGAAGTGACTACGAATATAAACAAAAATGTGTAAATAAAGAAAAAATAAACTTGAATTCTAATGCGCTATTACAACCAAGGGCGTGAATAATCAAAAACTATTTTACTTTACGGAAATGGCTGACGGACACACCGGCGATCTTATAGAAGAAAGTGGGAATGCTTATAAGTGTAGGGTCACTCTTCTTGCATCACCGAATAAGAGATACGTTATGGAGAGTATAATAGGCTCCTTAATGGACTGGGTGGATCCCTCGAGGCAGATAGTGGACATAGAGGAGAAGATTCCAGGTGAGCATTTGTATAAAGATGGGATTGTTCAGCCTGACATAACTGGTTGCCTCGTAACACCTGCGATAAGCATTATGCTCTTTGCCAAGGAAACTGGTGAGATGTGTGTGAGTGATATACAGCGAGCTTTACAAATGCCTCCATGGCAATTTCACCATAAAGTAGAATTGCAGAACAGAAATGCACCTCACAAACCAATAGCGAAACAGGAATTCTTCCGACTTTCAGATAACTTGCCGCTGTTCGCAGCTTGTCCAGTTCTAACAAACACTGAACACCTACGAATCAACTTGTATGTCCATAACTATCCAGCAATGGTGGACTTCTACCGAAATATCACTGAAACTGAGATAGAAACAAGTAAACCGGAATTCTGCATCTTTGAGTTATACCGGCAGCCTGGTCTTGATATACAACTGTCGCTCAAACATTCGCCATATATCTTTCCTGTGCCGGTGGAATCGGCTTATATCAGTTTTAATGTTAAAAGCATAAAGGCTATCAAAGTGGAAATGCACATTGCAAAAATAGACTTTGTTGGCGGTAATGTCTACACAACGCACGACCCGGACGGAAACCTAGTCATTTTATACGAAAATAATCCAAACACGCAAGCATTGTACTGCGATCTTTTCAATGCGGTGAGCAATCGAACTATTGCGGATATCCCTAACTGTATAAGCTGCATCGAAAATGATGATGGCAGGAGTCAGCGGAGCGTAGCAGAAAGTCACGATTCTGGTCAGTTTTCCGATCCTGAAGACAACACAACTCGGGGACGAGCAATTAGTGATTATAATACTAGCAAAAGTAAAAGCAATCCCGGAGCTGCGGTTTCCAAACGTGAGAAAAGTGAAGGCTACGCAAGCTCGGACAGCGGCTCAAGTTATACCCCTATTGGAAACGGACATACCGCGGATAGACCATGTGGCGATTATACGAAGACTGCTGGACATATTGTGTTGAACAAGGAATTGAAATTACGAGACAAGAGGGACGCAGTCGACAGAATGAACGGACGGTCAGATTCCCTTTCGAGTGGAAAAGGTTGTGGCTTGGTTGACAACGGGACAATCAAAAGCACTGAATATCATTCAACTAACGGAAATCAACGTGGTAGTAAATTAGTTAGAAATAAAGTTTTGAACACTTTGTCCAACAAGCATACGCCTGTGTATATATAAGTGTAGTGGGACCATACGATACTGCCAATCTGGTATATTTGGAAATAATGTTTAGCGTAACTACTAACTTGCATTATTTATGTCTGTAGATAGTACATCTGTTTACATAATCATGACGAATACCGAGAAGATCAGTATTAACCCAATAATACTTTATATTAATAACATTTATCTTTGATTGCGTGAATATTCTCTTTAACAAAATCTATATTTTATACATGTGTTTGCAGTTAAGCAATAATCATTTTCCTTTATGTAGATTTTTTTTTTATTCATCGCTTATTTGTCTTAATGAATTTGTTTATTCTATTTTGTTATGGATACACTAGTTTTTAAATATAATATAAGTTATAGTATGTTTATATAGTTTAAAAATATGCTTCTAATTGACAATTTGCTACGAACAAAACAGAAATACAGCAACTGTATTTTATTATATACATTTACTTCTATTTGTTTTAAATTCATGCCTTGTATTTCAGTGCATTTCATTTGGGAATTATGTTAACTAACGTTTAATAATACTATTTAAACGATGATACTACTAAGAGTGATCATTCTTGTATTTACCGTAAATTTCAGGAAAGGCAATTACACATAAAAAATGTAACACTGTCATTATCTTCCATATCGTGGGATGTTGATGTCGTTGTTAAATGTTAACTTCTTAGTATTTCAAGAATCTTTTTGTATCCAGTAAAAAAAAACAATTCAAATTGTTACTGCAATTGTTCTTTGGAAAATACACGTTTGATAATACAGTGTTGATGAAAAAATATTTGTAATAAAGTTTGAAAACAAATATACTTTCCAAAGTATATTAAGATACTTGTTCATACATTTGTTTGATATTGTAAACTAATTTACTAACAAAACTGTAATATTTCGAATAGTTTTAAATAATTGTAATAACCAAGAAAAAGATAAAAGTGTCTTCCATGGGAATCAAACCCGGGACCTCTTGAAGCTCAAGCTCACGTGCTACCAATGCACCACACATACTTTTGAATCGGAACCATAATTAAAAACCTGTGAAGGTAATACACGTTTATGATAAATTATCGATACAAAAACGTTACACACGCATTATATTTTTACGATTTCGATTCAGGATTGTCATTAAACGAACATGTATTTCCCAAATGTTTCTTAGTCAGGAGTGATTGTTTGAATATAATGCATACATTCTGTGTTTAATTGATAACGATTTTGTTTGAAAATTCTCATTTTCCAAACTGTGAACTAGTCCCTGTAATGCACAAACATAAAAGCTAATCGAAATACCAGCAAGGTTTCCCGTAAATCATTACTTTGTCTTCTCCAACATTGAAATGTGTCATTCAAGAAAGTCTTATTAAACTATCTACCCCACAGTATCGCTTTAAACAATTCTATAAAAGATAGTTTTATTTTGTTAATGCTGTTAACCCGAACACACGTAATAAATCATCAAGCAAGACACTCTATTTACATGAGAATGTTCATTAACATCGCCTTAAGTTGTAAACTCAATTAAAATATGTTAACGTACAAAATAAACTGAATACTTTCTTCCTGGTATGATGTCTTTATTAAACGAAACCCGAGACAACAGCCTGTAGTGGAACAGTAGCGAATACATATTCTGTAATCTAAATGGAAATGAGAGTGTTAACGCACTTATCACTGCAAGTTTATTTCTATATGAAGAATATGACCCATATCATAAATGTGCGGTTAGATTTTTTAGATTAACACCGCCTTATTGAAATGTTGTCATAAAAACACATTGAGCGCAAACTTCTTGCAACGCTCCCCACTTCTTCCGAAAACATTTGCATTAATTTTCACGGCGACATTTCGTACGAACCGCGACGAAATTAGCAAGGGCTTTGTCAAAAAGGCTCATTTAACAACGTTTAATCGCAGAGGTACTTAAAGGAAATATTCAAGCTCAATATACTTGACGTGTGGCAAAATAAACTTTAAAATAGACAGGACGCAGTTTCAACAAGGTAAAAGCGACCCGTACAAAAACAATAACAACAATTTCACAAACACGTAATATTATGAAATACGAAATGAAATGAATACCGCAGTAATTTTACAATCATATTAAAAGAATACAACATATTTTTATAGATGAAAACATTGTTACAACTAACCGTGTAGGTTAAACAAAGATGCACAGAATGGAGCTCGTACATCTACGTATTGCTATTTGTGAATCCAAGCATGGTCATTATTTTTCAAATTGAAATCCATACGGTTTATATAATGAACAATTAAAAACGGGCATCGGGGCACTTAATGTTAATGATTGGGCAGAAGTATTGCATTTACCTATTCGTGAGAATACCCAAACTTTAATCTTACTCAAAATATGTCTCAACATTTTAAGTATGAACTTAACCCTACAGAATGTTAGGGACAATACTTGTTCTAGCCCCGAGATTTCTCTTCAGTAAGATAGTTGTCGTGTAAGAGAGGTTTCGCTGCTGCTTGAAATGTGTCCGTGTTATTGTCTTACGCATTATTTACTTAAATTAAGTTTTTATAAATGCATTTTGTGAAGCACTAATCCAAGAGACAAGCTAATTTTTCATTTTCGTTTGTCGACATCAACACATTTTCAGACTATAACTTCATTGTTAAAATTGCATACGCAGCCAACAGTCATAAGCTCGATTGAACATTCATTTTCGGCACGTCCAATTTAACCGATCAGTCCCGAACCGATAAGCGAATAATTTATGTTCAATAGCAAACATTACCAAGTATTTAACAAGCGAAGTTCATTTATCAGTTGACATAAAATTTTACACATGGTTACTGTTATGCATGTAACTATAGTTTTCATCTTTTACAAAAGTCCATATTGTGCCCCCGAAATTAAAAACATTTAGGCTTGTTAACATTTATTTTACAGATAATTGCCTGATCACGATAAATGATGAAACCACGTCAGTCGCTGACGCACAAATATC
The DNA here is from genome assembly GCA_007657795.1 of Dreissena rostriformis. Lineage (NCBI taxonomy): Eukaryota > Metazoa > Mollusca > Bivalvia > Myida > Dreissenidae > Dreissena > Dreissena rostriformis. The sequence goes on along the minus strand of VMBQ01004323.1, from coordinate 35,494 downwards.
AAATATCAGGGGTGAAAAGAAAGCATATTATTATGGATTTTGTTTTCGTTCATATCTGATTAAATCTTATTTGTCCTAATCAAAGCCTGATGTAATGAAGCATTAATATAAACATAAATTTAATGCGAGTTGTGTGCGTCAATCAGTAATAATCTCGGAGGTTGAAACAAATTGATTTAGTTATCTGATAAAAAAGAACTGAATTCTAAATTCCAAATCATGTAACATATAAGGATGAATACTAAACAAATATTATTTATAATACTATATACATGTACAAGCGGAACATCCAACAATTTTATGTCATGTGTGTATTAACCTGCTGTGTGGTACAAGTGCGATACTCGTGTCCACATACAATGTGCACAATGTCACAGGGCAAAAACGCAACCGTAAGACTTGAATATGTTTTAACAATAAAGTAAAATAAAAAGATCAGAAATCAGAAAGATCAAATGGCAACCCTATGGCACTGCGGTGTAAGTTATTTTGGACAAATAATGGGCAACAACCGAACCGACAATTGACAAAAAAGAAGGCATGCGTGAGTACAGCGCTTCCGTATTACTGTAAATACCTAAGTAAATATCATTAAAAACACAGCTTTTGCACGTACAATAAGTTTTCAACTTTTGTCAATTAACTTAAAAAATTCTTAAGTCACTGGGGCAAACAGTCTGAAACAAGGGGCGTGCCTCAATAAATTGCCACTTCAATGACAATGAATACGTTAAAGGCTATCATTAACATCCGAGAAGGAATTGCACTGTGAATGTGATTTGCGTACATTTCAATTTCAGAGGCTTTTACAAGTATATCAAAGATGCCATCTGGTGATTAAATTAAATAATATGGTTCGATCATAGCACAAAGTTCTCATCGATCGGCTAAAAAATGTAAGAAATCGTTAAAATTGTAATTGTCATTGAAGATAAGATTAATACATGTGTGTATATGTGTCATGATTGATAGCTTAATAGTTATTCTACAAAGCATCGTGGGTTATTTTGCAATTTCACGGTACACCGGTGTTACAGTATTTGCACATCCATTAAAACAAGTGACACAATTAACACACACAATTGTAAACAATGACCAAAAGGTACGTCGGGGCAGTTGAAAACGTTATCAAGTTATATTACGGAAACATTAATAAAACGATACAATATACCACTTAATGCGATAAACCTCTATTTAGCCTTAGATTGTGTTGGTATTTAATTAGGAAAGAATCGGGTTACCAAGACCATCCGACTTGTTGTCATGCTTAACTAAAGCGGCTTTGGCTTTGTTGTGACATTGACTGTCATCCTTCAACCAAGTAACGCTCTATTAACATACCGAAATGTATCTCATTAAAAAAGATTGTTTTTTGTTATATATGATACATCGTGGATAGTATACTAGAGGAATTGTCGGTTATGGTAAAGGTTTTTTTATCAATTGTTAAAGTGGTATTTAACTGATTGTTAAAATTGGATTGTTCGTGATGTGATAGAAATTGGCGATGGGTCCACGCACGTTCATGTGATCTAGTCTTTACCGTGGTTCTTATTGATGCCTAAATTCTGAATGCACGTGTTATAACCCATAAACAAAGCGCATTAATAAAAAATGTTAACAGCTTGGTATGGCGAATTCGTATTATAAAAAAATAATTATTTCGCTAAATTATGGCATGAAGCTCAGATAGTTTAAATAAAGATATGAATATAGCTGAAACAAAGGACACGCGATACAGAAGAAGATAGCGTGCTAGGTTTACGGGTGGCTGTTGAAACGTCGTGTCTTTGTGCTGTGCATCATCCTGGCGTGGCAATAAATAAGAAGATCAAAGATCAAGATTCAACAGCAGATAAACCACACACACTCAAGGTTCTAAAACAGAACCGGGACATGAGATTTAACTTTAAAATGATTGCGAATTGACTCTCCGATAGTGGAAAAAATGCGATTTAAATGCAATTGATATTTGCGAAGGAGTAACTGTGAATAGTTTAAAGCTTCAAATATCTTGATAATTTGACGAATAACACTAACTACAAAGGCAATTTTATGGATCATAAATCTTAAAAGCGACGGATCAAAGTGCATAAATAATTTTACGAAGAATTTGTTTTATTCACACTATCGTAATGGAAAACTACAAAAGGTTTATTGGTAGCTCGCAAGCGATTACGGTATTATTAAAACGATTCAACGCGCTTATGCTGGTTTTATGAAAGGACAAGAATTGTTTCACACGGAGCAAAGAAGTTGAACAAAAATGAAAAGGACTTGTTTTTATTAAACGATAAAACATGCATTCCTCCTTATATTTATTTAGTGTTACATAAAATATATGGTATGACACGTTTGTATTGTATACACAATAAATGGGTACAATTGTTATCAATTGTTCAGGACATAAAAACGAGATATATGCCTCCGGTGATAACGTCAGTGTACAGCTAGACAATAGACAAGAAATTGTACCAACACATCAAATCACTGGCGATGATCCTCATCAGCGATCTTATAGTGTTGTTGTTTTTTTTTTAAATAAATTATTGCTCACATTCCTTTAATTGTTTGAACTGGACTTAATTGTATAATGGAGTGCTTGATCGGTGTGATTTATACATCAATTAATCGAAGATTAATCTCAGTTAAAAGTTAACCTTCAATTTACAAGAAGGAAAAATAGGATCAGTACCAAGTTGTGCGTGTTTATCAAATAAACAACAAAGAATCATACTTTTAGTTGCTGGCGGGCAAGCTTAATGTGGCATAGAATTCGTATAAAGCGTGAATATTTAATTAATGATGAAGACCTTGTATCGATAACCGAATAACATAATGTTATTCGTAAACAAACCTGGATGTGGACGGAATTAAAGTGAAAACTAACATAAAAAAGTGTAAATAAAGAAAAAGTCAAATTGAATTCTGAAGTGATATTGTAATCAAGGGCGTGAATCATCAATAACGATTTGACTTTACGGAAATGGCTGACGGTCAGACCGGCGATCTTATAGAAGAAAGTGGGAACGCTTATATGTGTAGGGTCACTCTGCTTGCGCCACCGAATAAGAGGGACGCTCTGGAGAGTATAAAAGGCTCCTTAATGGACTGGGTGGATCCCTCGAGGCAGATAGTGGACGTAAAGGAGAGGATTCCAGGTGAGCATTTGTATAAAGATGGGATTGGTCAGCCTGACATTACTGGTTGTCTCGTAACGCCCGCGATAAGCATTATGCTCTTTGCCAAGGAAACTGGTGCGATGTGTGTTAGTGATATACAGCGTGCTTTGCAAATGCCTTCATGGCAGTTTCACCATAAAGTAGAATTGCAGAACAGAAATGCACCTCACAAACCTGTGGCGAAACAGGAATTCTATAGTCTCGCCAACGACTTGCCGCTGTTCGCAGCTTACCCAGTTCTTACAAATACTGAACATCTAAGAATCAACTTGTATGTCCATAACTATCCAGCCATGGTGGACTTCTATCGAACTATCACTGAAACAGAGATTGAAACAAGTAAACCGAATTTCTTCATCTTTCAGTTATACCGGCAGCCTGGTCTTGATATACAACTGTCGCTCAAACATTCGCCATATATCTTCCCTGTGCCGGTGGAATCGGCTTATATCAGTTGTAATGTCAAAAGCATAAAGGCTGTCACAGTGGCAGGGCACAATGCAAAAATAGACTTTGTTAGCGGTAATATCTACACAACGCACGACCAAGACGGAAACCTAGTCATTTTAAACGAAAATATACCCAAAACGGAAGAATTTTACTTCGATCTTATCAACGCGGTTAGCAATCGAACTCGTGTGGATACCACTAAATGTATAAGCTGCATCAAAAATGATGATGGCATGAGTCAGCGGAGCGTACCAAGATGTCACGATTCTGGTCAGTTTTCCGATCCTGGAGGAAACAGAACTCAGGGACGAGCAATTGGTGATAATGGAACTAGCAAAACTAAAAGCAATTCCGGTTTTGCGGTTTCCAAACGTGAGAAAAGTGAAGGCTACGCAAGCTCGGACAGCGGCTCCAGTAATACCCCTATTGGAAACGGACATGCCTCGGATAGACCATGTGGGGTAGGTACGAAGACTGCTGGACATATGGTGTTGAACAAGGTAGTGAAATTACGAGACAAGATGCGCAAAGCCGACATAATGAACGGACGATCAGATTCCCTTTCGGGTGGAAAAGGTTATATCTTGGTTGACAACGGTACAATCAAAAGCACTGAACATCATTCAGCTCTTGGAGTTCAACGTGGTCGTAAATTAGTTAGAAGTAAAGTTTAGAAGACTTTGTCCAGCAAACATTCGCCTGTGTATATATAAGTGTCGAGGGACCATACGATATCGCAAACGTGTTGTGTTTGTAAATAACTTTTAGTATAACGTGCATTGGTTATGTGGGTAAATAGTACATTTGCTTACAAAATCATGTTAAGTACAGAGAAGATCAAGTATTGACCCAATAATACTATATATTCATAACATATATATTTAACTGTGTAAACATTCTCTTAAACAAAATCTATATTTTATACATGTGTTTTCAATTAAGTAATAATCGTTATTATAGAAACTTAATATTATGCATAGCTTGCCACTCATTTTCATTTACGTAGAAAAAAAAAACACATTTATTCATCAACAAGTAAATGAATTTGTTTATTTTTACTTTTATTATGGCTGCAATAGTTTTGAAATATTATATAATTGAAAGTACATTCAGACAGTTTTAAAAGTGTTCCTTATTGACAATCGCTACATACAATACAGAAATACACCAATAGTATTCGATTATATACCTTCACTTTCCTTTGTTTTACATGAATGCATTGTATTGCAGGGTATTTCATTGGGAATTATAAGTAAGTAAAGTTACTAATGCTTAAAATACTATTTAAATGATGATAAAACTGAGTGTGATAATTCTTGTATTTACCGTACATTTCTGGAAAAGTAATTACACATAAGACTTTCATATTGCGAGCTTGTTACATTGTTATACAATTTTCTGTAGTTGTTCTTCGGAAAATACACGTTTGATAATACCGTGTTGATTAAAAAACTATTGGTAAAAAATTTGACAACATATATGCTTTCCTAATAATATAAAGGCACTTCTTCGTACATTTTCTTGATATTGAAAATTAATTTACTAACAAAACTGCAATATTTCGAATAATTTTAAATAATTTTAATAACCAAGAAAAATATCAAATAAAAAAGTGTTTTCCCTGGGGATCGAGCCCGAAATCTATTGATGCAAAAGCTCACTCGCTACCGCTACACCACGCATACATTTGCATTTAAATCATAAATACAATTATGTAAAGGTAATACACGTTTATGATAAATTACTGATAAAAAAGCGTTACACACGCATTATATTTTTTTACGAATTCGATTGAGGATTGTCGATAAACTTACAAGTCATATATTTTCCACATTTTTCTTAGTCAAGAGTTTCTTAGCATTTGTTTGACTATAATGCATAAATTCTTTTTTGAATCTATAACATTTTTTAATTGTCATTTTGCCAAACTGTGAACAAGCCCCTTTAATACACAACCATAAAAGCTAATCGAATTACCAACAAGGTTTCCCGTAAATAATTATTTTGTCTTCTCCACCATTGAAATGTATCATTCAATACGGTCTTATTAAACTATCTACCTCACAGTATCGCTTTAAAAAATCCTATAAAAGATGGTATTATTTTGTAAATGTTAATAAATCATCAAGCAAGACACCCTATTAGCATGAGAATGTTCATTTACATCACCTTAATTTGTAAACCGAATTAAAAAATATGATAAAGTACAAAATAAACTTCGAGAAACTTAATACTTTCGTCCTGGCATGATGTCCGTATTTAACGAAACCCGAGATTACAGCCTGTAGTGGAACAGTAGCGAACACAAATTCTGCAATCTAAATGGAAATGAGAGTGTTAAAGCAATTATCACTGAATGTTTATTTTATATAACGAATATGACCCATATCATACTATAAGTGTATTTATGTGATTTTTTAGAATAATACCGCCTTATTATTACTACTTGCAAATTGCCCGACACCTTCCGATAACATTTGCATTAACTTTCATGGCGGAATTTCGTACGAACAGCGACGAAATCAGCAAGGGATATATCTAAAAGGCTCATTTAGCAATTTTAATCTCAGCAGAACTTAAAGGATAATTCAAGCTGAATATACTTGACGTGTGGCAAAATACAGTTTGAAACAGTTTTTTTTTCAGTTATTACGTTCCAGAGTAAATCCCCATAGTAAAAACCAAACAGACGATGCAAACTTTAAAATAGACAGGACACAGTTTCAACTAGAGAAAAGAGATCCATACGAAAACAATAACAACAATTTAACAACCAAGTAGTATTCTGAAATATGAAATGTAATCAACACCACAGTAATATCACACATATTTCAAAATACAATAGTTCAACATTTTTACTAAATGAAATCAATATTACAACTCACCAGGTCGGTAACACGAAGATGCAAAAGTGTCGGACGTGCGTCTAATTATTTCTGTGGCTGAATCCAATCATGATCATTATTTTTATCTGCCAATTTTAGTAAATTCTGTAGTACGAAGCACTTTGAGGGAGTATTTATGGTGAATGTCTAGAACTTTCAACTTCTGGTTGACTTTGCAATGAGTGTTTTACCGATAATTTATGTCGGGCGGTGTCAGAACATATTAAAATGAACATTTCAAGTAATGGTAACCAGAACCAGGGACCTATGCCTGCCAGAACTACTCTACTTTTCGCTGTTTTATTCAATTCGCAAAATATGCACTTATTCCAATAAATGTAATGTAGGAACGAATGTCGCCGTTAGGAATAATGTAGGAACCATTGTCCGGGATGTTCATATAACGTAGGGACGATTTTCCGGGCTGTCAAAATAATGTAGGAACGATTGTCCGGATTGTCAAAATAATGTGGGAGCGACTGTCCTGGTTGTCAAAATAATGTAGCAGTGCGTGTCGGGGTTAACAAAATAATGTATGAGCGATGACTGTCGGGGTTAACAAAATAATGTATGAGCGACTGTCCGGGGTGTCAAAACAACGTAGGAGCGAACGTCCGCCTTGTCAAAATTAGCGTAGGAGCGATTGCCTGTAGGAGCGAGACTTTAACATGTATTACAAAATCTGAAGTACCGTATTTGCTCTTTTTTCGGACACTCTTAATTTTCGGACACCCCCTTTTAGCAAAATTAATATTTTCGGACAAACGGGTTTTCGTCCATGATTAAAGACTCCTTTTCTTTTTTATATACCATTTCAGGTAAGAGATTGCAAAGATGTGAAGTTTTATTTATTTTACAAGAGATAAAGAAGAGTACAGCACAATACAATTATTGCACATTGATTTATTGTTTTCATTACAATAAAATAATTGACAAACAATAATAACATACCTGTCTCTAAATTCTCGGACACCTCTATTTTTGAATAGTCCAAAACCACAAAACAGCACTATATGGATGAGTGGCGACTTCAAAATGCCAAGTTTCGACTGGTCATCGGAGGCACCAACAGAAACCTGCAGATACAGAAACTTATACACAAACTTTCTAGAAATCATGGTTAATTACAACTAACAGCAAATGGTCACTTGCCCTACTATAGGTTCCAATATCTTAGACCTATTCCTTACAAACATGCCAGCCCAAGTACACAGCACTACAATGTTACCACCCCTTAGCTCCTCAGATCACGACATCATATTCCACGAAATCAAGGTTAACAGAGGTCGCCTAATTCAACCATCAACCAATCAGGAACATCAAATGCTTTGGGAAAGCAAAGTGGGATGACCTCAAAAGAGACTTTGAGACCTTCTCGAGCTCTTTCCTGATAGCAAACCACTCTGATCCAAATACTGCTTGGTCTCTATTTAAGGAAGAACTCACACGTCTCAGCTCAATCCACATCCCAACCAAACAAACAAAAATCCGTCGTGATCTACCATGGGTCAACCACCGAATCATAAAACTGATAAGGAAACGCGACCTACTATACAAAATAATAAAAAGGTCAAATCCCAGCAACACTAACCTAGCACATAAATTTAAGCACACACTGTGTCTCGTCCAAAAAGAAATCAGGAATGCCTACTGGAACTACCTAGACACTGTCATCTTCTCTCAGGACTCTCAACCTGGGGGAAACAAGAAATTCTACTCCTTTATAAAATTTTACCAAACTGAAAACTGTGGCGTCGCCCCCTTAAAACGTAATGGCCAAACGTTCACAGACCCAAAAGTCAAAGCCAACATACTCAATAAACAAGTTGAGTCTGCTTTTTCAACATAACTCAGGACGATGTAGACAAGCTACTTCAAGACCTAAATCCGAGCAAAGCCTCAGGGCCAGATCAACTATCCCCAAGATTACTGAAAGAACTTCACAAAGACATAGCCCCTGTCCTCACCCATATCTTTCAGATATCTCTCAAAACAGGTATTGTCCCAGAAGACTGGAAGCATGTATTAGTATCCCCAGTCTTCAAGAAAGGTCCAAAATGTAATCCTGGTAACTATCGCCCTATATCCCTTACCTGCATAGCCTCCAAATTAATGGAACATATCCTCACGTCTAATATCATGTCCTTCTATGACATAAATAACATCCTTAACCCCAACCAATATGGCTTTAGATCCAAACACAGCTGTGAGACGCAACTGATTGGTTTCACACAGGAAGTATATGACAGTCTCGAAAATGGTCAAGAAATAGATGTTGTTTTCATGAACTTCAGTAAAGCATTCGACAAGGTAGATCATCATAAACTTATCCATAAACCTAAAAGATTAGGCATAAATGACCAGGTTACTCATGGATCAACTCGTTTCTCCAAGCCCGAACCCAATAGGTCATCGTTGAAGGTCAAAACTCTGAAAATCTCCCGGTCCTCTCAGGTGTCCCACAAAGGTCAGTCTTAGGGCCCTGCTTATTACTATACTATATAAACGACCTTCCTGATAATATCAAAAGCAGAACCAGCATATTTGCGGACGACACCATACTCTATCTAACAATCAAATCCCCCACTGACGCTCATACACTCCAAAATGACCTCAATTGCCTCAAAAAATGGAAGTCAGATTAGTCCATGCAATTCAATCCGGACAAGTGCGAAGTACTTAGAATCACTCGCAAACGAAAGCCCATACTCCACCAATATAAACTTCACGGTATAGACCTCAAAACTACTGACGCCGCAAAATATATAGGCGTAACAATTACAAACGATCTAACATGGACCAAACACATCAACAACATCACCTCAAAAGCAAACAAAACCCTAAGATTCATTAAACGCAACATAAAAACCAAAAACAAAGAAGTAAAAGAAAGAGCATTCAAAACTTACGTAAGACCACAGTTAGAATACTGCTAAAAAATTTGGGATCCCTGGCAACAATAACTCATCTATAAAATAGAACAGGTCCAACGGTCAGCTGCCAGATAAATCTATCTATATTACACCTACACCATCAGTGTGTCCCACATGATAGCTTCCCTGAATTGGCAAACCCTTGAACAACGCCGCAAACTAAGCGAGGTCACATTCATCTTCAAGATATTGACACTAACGATCTTCTTAATCCATTCCAACACGGATTCCGTTCTAAACATAGGAACATGTGAAACACAATTAATCTCCTTCTCTCAAGAAATTTATGATAACCTTGAAGCTGGTAAACAAACTGACCTAATAGTAATGGATTTTAGTAAAGCTTTTGATAAAGTAGACCACGACCTCCTAGTATTCAAACTTCTCAAACTTGGTGTAAACAGCAACACTACTTCCTGGATTTCTTCTTTCCTAAAACATCGAACACAAACTGTAGTCGTTGAAGGCAAAAAATCAAACTCAGCCCCGGTTATGTCAGGTGTACCCCAAGGGTCCGTACTGGGGCCCTGCTTATTTCTAGCCTACATTTTCGACCTTCCAGACTCCTTAAAAAGTAGAGCACGGCTCTTTGCCGATGATACGGTGGTCTACCTCACCATTAATAAAGAAAATGATTGTAACACTCTCCAAAATGACCTACACAAACTAGAAAAATGGGAAGATAACTGGTCTATGGAATTTAATCCTGATAAGTGTGAAGTAATAAGAATAACGAAAAAGAAAAAGATAGTTAATTTCCCTTATAAACTCCATAATCTAGAACTTAAAACAACAGATAAAGCAAAATATCTCGGACTAACTATAAGCAATAATCTCAACTGGAAAACGCATATAAATAACATAACATCTAAAGCTATTTACACATTAAAATTTATCAAGAGAAATGTCAAAACAAATAACAAACAAATAAAAGAAACAGCATACAAAACATATGTCAGACCGCAATTGGAATATTGTTCTTCAATTTGGCATCCATGGCAGAAAAACCTAACATATCAAATAGAGAGAGTGCAAAGGTCAGCAGCCCGTTATGTGTTAAATGATTACCATTACACCAGTAGCGTTTCTCATATGATAAAGACACTAAACTCAAGTAAACTGGCAAACTCTATAACAGAGAAGAATAAACTCATCCTTGACACTACTTTATAAAATTGAACATCATCTAATCTATGTAGACCACCAACATCTTACAACAACAAGAAATTTAAACTTCTTGGTACCCTTCTCTAGAACTACATATCATCAAAATTCTTTTTTCCCAATGACAATCAGGTATTGGAATGGCCTTCCATGCAACGTTAAGAGCAGCACCAGCCTCAGTCAGTTTACTGCAGGCCTGGCCGCTGTCTCGAAATAAATATAAGTATCTTGTTTTTATACTTTTATCAGTAGTCAATGTAATAATTCTTACATTGTTCGTCACCATTTTATTTCGTATGTCAAGTAACATCACTTCCATGTACATACTGTATATATATTTTTAACACGTGCCTTTTAACATTCTCTGTTCCCCGACAGACGCCTTCCTGTCATAGTCAGTAATTGACTGTAGGAAGTATGAAGTAAAGTAGAAGATCCACTACAACCTTGTACATGTTGACCATCATAACCATCTAATACCAACCAGAAACCTGAACTTCCTTATACCTCATTCTATGACGAATTTCCATGCAAATTCTTTCTTCCCTATGAGCATTCGCCTATGGAACAGTTTACCAATCTCAATACAATCAAGCGCCAGCGTAAACATCTTTGCTGAGCAGCTTCCTCCAACCTTCAAATTCTAAATTATAGCTGTGTTTTTATCTTTTATCCTTGTATATTAGACTTATTTTTATCCTATCCTAACCCCCTGATTTTAACCTGCACATAACAAAAATACTAACACTGTTTCCAGACAACGCGCCTGCTAATAATAATCGTTAACAATTGTCAGCAGTATGCCATAGATTTAGATGTAGATAGTTTTCGAATCTAAATTTTCGGACACGAAAAAAAGAGTAATTACGGTACGTATATTTTGATTTGTACAAAGTGCATTCAAAACATTTAGATTTATTAGGACCACATTTAGCATTATTAATTGACAATGTTCCTTGGTGCTATCAGTGTTTTGATTTTATGAATATTTATTGAGTTTTCTCCCTTTTTACAAACACCTAAAGTTCCTCCCCTTTGTTATGTACACGCTGTTATGTAAGAGTCCCCATTGGCGCGGAAACGCTGTGTACACATTGTTTGAGGCATTGTTGATCGGATCGTGTATGCATCGTTAGTGCTGGGTACACGTATTTGGTAAGTTTAAACGTAACTGAACAGTGAAGTGTGCTCATGGTGTTCATAATAGTAGGTTTTTAATACTTTATACATAAAATAGAGCAAATCTGGGTTTTATCGATATTGTTAGTTCTTATGGTATATTTTTGTTTTGGTACTATTAACCACTAGTTCTTCTTGAATGCTCTGAGCTTTTATGAGTACATTCGTACAGCTCAGAGACCCGGAGCGCCAATATAGCTGGGAGTTGGATTATTGCAACTATACTAACCACTTCAAAAATAACATAGTGTGGCTCGATGGGTCATTGTCGGCTCGGGTACTATTTACATGTACCCCGGGTACTCTTAAGTATACTTACATGTACCCCGGGTACCGTTAGTATACTTAAACGTACCCGGTCCATATTAGACTGTACCGGAGTTGTGTTCCTGCCCAAAATCCGATGTCGTAAAACGCGATTCCGATAACCGTAAACGATATTGTTTATCTTAAACAAACTTCTCTTTTAAAAAACTGCATCAACATGCTCTTTGAGTATGAGTTTCGATAATATACAGGCCATTTAACAGAAAATTGACATAAATATGAACATAATTTATTTTTAAAAAAATAGCCGACAAAGACCGATTTAGAGTTAAAACTCCCGGGTACGTTTAAGTATATTTACCGTACCCGGGGTACATGTAAGCATACTTCAGAGTACCCAGAGACATGTAAGTAGTACCCAAGCCGACAATGACCAATCTAGCCATAGTGTGCAGCCGTTTTGACTAGTTGAAATACAATTTTTACTTGAAATTTCTTACTGACGACAGTAAAATCGTGGTGAATAATGCTATTTATAAAACATTTCATATTATCACCATAAGGGGAGTACGATTGACAAATACTAGACTTACATGTAGCAATAATCCACCTCCGGGTCGCTGGGAGTTGCAAAAGTAACGCTCACACCCAAATTTCACCTGTTACAAATATATGCTCCTGAGAGTGTCTCACAATTAAACACCATGTGCCAGTAAATGCAAGAATGTTGATCATGCCATGTGCTTGTGCTCATTTAAATATCTAAAAATGTGTAGCAGGGTTTGGTATATGGAGAACTTATACTGCCTTGCTATAGGAGCTAGCTTTTATAGCGACGCGGAAGAGTGTCTGTCTGATTTGGAACCAGGAGGTCCCGGGTTCAATCTCCATTGTGGTCGGTGATTTTTCTGGCTGAGTTGCATTGGCTCAAACGTAAAATAAAACCACCATTCATACTAAATACGAATGAAATGAATATCACAAAAATTACACTAATTAACACACATTTCATAATACAATAATGTTAAATAAAGGAAAACAGTTGAACTACTCACCAGGTTGGATTGAAACCACGAGAATGGACTTGAGTCCTCGAGATGGTCTTGGCAAATGAAAGCATGGTCAGTAATTGTATAATGAAATCAACAGTTACATTTGAATGACCAATAAAGATCTTGCATCAGTTCAATTCAGTATTATGATTGGGCATAACAACTTATGCATGAGCCTGAACTTAACAAACACTAAAGAGCGGACAGAATTTCCACAAAAAGTAAATGTATGTTATATGTATATGACATATGTATATGAGACAATAAATTGACCTATACTACAAATACATGAGATTTGATTTGTTAAACTATGTTAGCTAGACTTCACGTACATGTACATGTCTCTCCTCCCCCACCCCCACCCGCTTGGTAAAGAAAAGAGAAATAAATTACTTAAACAATAATCAAACGCTATCAATATGACATAAAACAATATTTTTTTATTCACTTTCACTATACAATTCTGTTACATGTGTATACAGTAAAATTGTTTTTCTTCAAATTAAATCACAAAAGCCTCTAAAACTGGAGATGATATTACCTTTTTGTCAGACTTTCACTGCTGGAATGTAATTCAATAAAAGGATTTTGAATAAAATGGTTTGTTGACATATTATATCAGTGATTTTTAGTTGTTCACTTGCAAACAAGTAAGGTTAAGAGCAAATTTTGCAATCCAGATTGCCTAGTGATCCGAAACCTGAAAGAGTTTGCGGCGCGGTTTCAGTTTTTGAACTACAATCGATAACAAATTGACACATAATATGAATATCGTGTTAAATGGAATAATTTTGAACGGATCGTATATAAAAAAGTAAAAAAAAAACTATTTTTTAACTAAATGAGTTGCGGAAGATAAAGTTAATGAACTTTTAAAATAGTCCATTATGTGCTACGTCAGTCACGTAGTATTTTTGCGCCGCACAGGTCATTCACAATCTGAGGATATTAATAGATCAGGGAAAATAAAACTGCTGCATGGCGCGGAAGAGTATTCTTTACAAAGCATGTTTGTGTCATGAAAATAGTCAACTGAGTGTTACGTTAAAATCGCGTTACACATCTCTCCTTAAAGGTCACAGGTGTAGGTCAGTGAAGATGCAGCGGGACTTGTTTTAATGAAATACACACATGTGGGCGCTCAGCACAACAGCTAAGGCTATTTATAAGCAACCTTATCAGATCAACAGGAGAAAAAGGATAAACCCAATACCAATTTACATAGTGATAAAAAGAACCATAATTTTATTATGTAAAGCAAAAAAAAGTATAAGAGAAAAATGTTTTATTTTAATATGCATATAAATTCCATTTCATTATTGTTTCATAATGATATATGTTAATTGAGAAAAATCATTTCATGCAGTGAATATGCGACTTACAAGTGACAAAAACAACAACGATTTAAACCCTTTTATAATTTTTTAGCTTGGCTGTTTTCGAAGAAAACCCGAGGTATTGTCATAGCCCTCTCGTCTTCCGCTTCGTGGTCGTCGTTGTCCGAAAATTAACATTGGCCATAACTTTTGCAATATTGAAGATAGCAACTTGATATTTGGCATGCGTGTGTATCTCATGGAGCTNCCTTTTGGGGGGGGGGGGGTTTCATGTGTATCTCATCGACCTGCACATTTTGAGTGGTGAAAAGGTCAAGGACAATGATGATCTTCAAGGTCAAAGGTCAAAAAACAAAATCCAAGCACCCACAGCTGAGCGTTGGCATCCGCTTGACGGTGCTCTTGTTTTATTAAAAAAAACATATTTTTCCTAATTTTATTTCAAAGTCAGGATATTATATGTTAGCGTTTCCCATTTTTTTTTCAAGACCGTATTTTTATTATAATGACTTTTAATTTATAATTTACTTATTATATTCGGTTCAACACAAACAAAAATAGTTGTTAATTGACGGCTCAATGAAACATTGTTTAATCCCCACGAAATAAAACTACTGCTGAACAACAAGTATGGTGGGATGTTGAGAGTCCAATACACAGCACAGGATGTTGCGTTACCTCGTTGTTGGTGCTTTCTAGTACATGGGAGTTAACTATGATATGTCTGGGAAACATTCTTAGTTTCTCAACAGGTAGCGGCGATTTCTTCTGTAATCTCAATTGCACAGGTGATAACAATATCTGGCGTGAATGCTGACTTTGAAATAAAGTTAGAAAATTTACGTTTCTAAATAATTAAATTAAAAATTATTGTGTATTTTTTCACTTGTAAGTTGCATATCCACCGCATGAAATATGTGTTATTATAGTCGAACCACACAATAGTGTTCGTAGAAAAAGATTATACTACGGTAGATCACATTATATGTGTCCTCACATTGCTTTTTATGAGTTTATTTCTTCACCATTGAAATATATGGTATGTCTATATTTGATTAACATGCTGTTTTCTTTTGACACATTCAAATCACACTTTCAAAGCCTCATCATGCAAAAATGGGTCTTGTGGCATTTCGGCCAGGGTAGCTAAAGCCCAGCCTGCACAATTTGGCAGTCTGGTCAAAGGCGACGCTGTCCGCTATAAAATCACGCAAGGTTTAATGGTCTTATTATGCATCTCCTGCCAGACTGCTCCTGACCAGACTGCGAGATGCGCAGGCTGGCTATAACTATGCTGGCCGCATATGACATAAGACCCGTTTACGCATGAGGCGGCCCAGGGCCCTCAATCCATTTTAGGGGAAGCGGGTCGCTACCCATAGCAGGGGGAATTTTCGCGGCGTTTCCCTTTTGGGGGATTTTTTACTTACTCTCTAATTATAACATTTGTACATGTAATTTAGTATGTTTGACAAGATTAAATTAAAATAGAATTGAGATATAATAATCATGAGACACATCTATCTATAATTTTTTTTTTTTTTTTTTTTTTTTTTTTTTTTT
>VMBQ01004322.1:71859-81990 GCA_007657795.1 Dreissena rostriformis | reverse complement strand
TACGATATAAATGATTTCGGAGGCTGTTAACAGTATAGCTATTTTGGTATGTGAGTAAAACATGTTAGCTTTCCACTTACTTCAATTGTTTTATATTTTTAAATGAGTACAAACCTATTTTGATAACTTGAATCTTTCAAGATATTTTGAGCATTTTCAGACCATGAATTAAAATTGCCTTACTATGTTGCAGTTATATGTGTCGTGTTCTGAGAAAACTGGGCAAAATGCTTGTGCGTAAATTGTCATCCCAGATTAGCCTGTGCAGTCCGCACAGGCTAATCAGGGACGACAATTTCCGCTTTTATGGAATTTTTCGTTTAATTGATGTCTCTTCTTAGCAAAAATCCAGTTTAGGCGGAAAGTGTCGTCCCTGATTAGCCTGTGCGGACTGCACAGGCTAATCTGAGCTGACACTTTACGCACATGCATTTTGTCCCGTTTTCTCAGAACACGACATATATGTGCCTTTTTAGCTGGAACTCACGATTAGTATTCAAACTGGTTTTCTACAATTGCAGGTCATTCTAAAACACTTGATAATTTCACCTATGCTGATGGCGACATTGGGGAGATTATATTTAACTGTACCGGAAGGACATCAATGATGGGAATCTCCGGCCAAATATCCTTCCACAATGGATCAGACCCAAACAAAATGATTCGCTTTGAACGTATCCAAGGTGCTTAAAATTGGAAGGAAAATGTAACCAATACACGTATCGTAGGTTAACTAGATATAAAACGTGTATATAATGTATGTTTAAGTTTATCCAATCATTAAGCATGCGTTGACGAAATTATAATACATGAAATCAAATGCTTTGGGATTAAACATTTCTCACTGTTATGACGCAAATGTATGCTCTTGCAACTGAAAACAGTTAAAATTAAAGAACAGATAACAAATATAAGTTTATTTTTTGAAACGAAAATTAATTTTCTAAAGCCTCATTTAAACTTTATCTTTAGTCAATACTAACTTTTTCAGTATCTGTAATGTATATATATATATATATATATATATATATATCTGAATGCGTGTTTTTGTCTGTACTACTGCAGTTCATACCTAGTTGCTGCGGCCCCTATATCAATACAAACTTCTTAGAATCTAGCCACACATACAACATCTATGATTCACTTTTTGTTGAAGAACTGCTAAGAATGAATTTTAATATGCAAAAAGAATAATGTAATGGCTATTAATTTGCAGTATCTTAAATAATGTTGTTACGTATCAGCATGAAATAATTTCAATACTCAATTATGCCACCACTTTTGTTGTATTTTATTTATATTAATTCAATAATGGTTTCCTATTAGAATAGTGTATACTTAATATACAATATCCTATAAACGTTGTATATGTACTAAACACGCAACACCAAATATCACCAGTATCTCGTTTCCAGACTGGAGTCAGCAGAATGTTGAATGTCTTTAAGCTTATTTGATGTCTGAATGTGTCAACGATTGTTGCTACCGATCAGCATTCAAATGAATAAATGTAAACTCTGAATGGACAGGCGAATAATACGTTCGGTCAGGAATGGTTATAAAGCTCAAAAGATCAATAAAACAGAACTAATATAGTGGGCAATGTTGATTTAAAAATAATCCACCAACACTGGTTAGAAACAAATATTGTGATATTTACTTAAAATTCACTTAATACATGTCACTTTTAAGATTAACTTTTGTACCTTCGTTTCTTTGAAATTGGTGTAAATACACATGCGAATGCTTGATAACATATTAAAACAGTTTGGAGAGTTTACGGTTCGGAAAGTACAATTGGTAAGTTAACTGAAATGTCCAAACGTGTTTCCCCTCGATTATCAACAGTAAAAGCATGATGCTGGTTACGGCCTTACCGAAAATTATGTACATCCTCAAACGCGTTTCATCATACTTTATAGTAGCAAATCAAGTGAAAACATGTCATAAACCAGAGAACAAACTTGTCACAAAATAAACCCTTTTTTATGAAACACGTTGTTATATGTTTTTTGTTAAATTATTTCTGAAGACAGTCGTTTATTTGTTTCTTGGCTGGCATTACTTCGACATATAAAACTAATCAACTAAAATTATTCAAAATATGAGTTATTGATGTAATGAAGATTAAGAAACGAGTAACTATTACACTTAAAGTTGAACTGCACAACAAGAACTTTAAAGTAAAATTGAAAGAATGATAGCTCATAATATCAGCAAAATGAGTATTCGGGCTGTCTGATGGAGACCGCATGTCGAATTACATTAGGCATCGCGTATATCTGTTACAAACTCACAATCTAGATTTAGAATATCAGAAATTGCCAAATGACATTTAATTCGATGAATAAGCTTTGTCTAATGGCTCGGAATACTTCAATGAAACCTGGAAGATATTGGCTATAAATGTCAAACGGCCGTTATAATTGAACTTTGACAAGAAACAAATTTAAAGTGTTGAGTGACCAAATTGAGAGCTTCGGAAATGTTTCTCTTCCTCGTTACATAGATATGTGTTTTGCCAATAACGATGGAAATAAATGCGTCAGACTTGATTGAAAGATTAATAAACGGTTGGTAATTCGATATATATTGACGTCATAACAGTACAAGTCGGTACTAAATGCATTGTCAATTATACGTGACAAACACAAACACGTTCGATAACTGAATATACACTCTTCTTGCTATTGTAGATCGCTGTATAATAGTTTTGTTAAACACTTAAGATTTAAACCTTTGAGCAGCTCGACTAAGATTTGGGGTCTAGATACTAGTATGATTAAAACAAAATCCTATAATACTGTTATATATTTTATCTACATGGATAGTTTAGGTCAAACATGTTAAAAACAAAGAGTAACACATTTCAATTACCTATACACGTGAATCATAAGAACATTTTTACAAAATACACAAATACGAAAAAAAAACAAGAAAACACATAATCTAGATCTAGCTTATGATGTGCATCACATTGTAATGAATGAACGGTACCATAGCAAAAATGTACATGTGAAGTATATGTAGTACATTTAACAAGTTTATGGATTAGTTTTATGTTAGTCGAGTGAATGTGTGTTAAAACGCAATTCCAAACCATAAAATTCAGATGATTTGATATATTCATTACAATATATCGCTTTATTTCCCGCGTCGGACTTGCATTGTGCCCAAAACGCTCCCAACAGAGCAATTCGTGTGAATTTAACACATGTGAGCGGCCTTTTATCTATCGAAGTTGGTACTACCGGAAAGTGTCATATAGGCATCGCCGCGTAATGCTTTATGGAAACGTGGAAGAGATAGCTAATAAACACGTCAAATGCACGACTTAGTTGCTCTTAGATGAGAAAGAAATTGATTTTGAATAGTCGCATTGAAAGCCAATACAATATGTTTCTTTAACATTTATGTAAAGCCTACATTTGCAAAACAAAATGTTAAAAACAAATATGCTAAATTAAAGTATTAATTTAACGAATTGGTGCCACATTGCGTGCGCAAATAAAATTTATATGTGTCAATACAATATCAGTTGGTAATAAATGTCTTGTCAATCAACGTGTCGACAAAGTGATCACAACTATGTCGATTTCTCACATGTTTCTTGCCATTGTGGGTCGCTGTCAAATTGTTCATCGGTAAATGCCACACGTGAATGAATCATTTCAGATCAACCTTTAACAATCTCGTTGATACATCATCGATCTAGATTGTGAATCCTTCATATATCATGCCCGTCACTTCATACAAAAGTATCATTCACAAACACGCGGCATTAGACAGAACAACTGCAACACTGTTTAACAAGGAATAGTTTGATTGAACATTGTCGACCATACTTGGTTAAATGAAATGTCACAATGTCATAGAGTATTTATTTTATCGGTGTGTGAAAAAAAACTTTATTCTGAAATGTGCATATATTAATGCGAACTTCTACCAGTAATTGTTTGTCCCGATTCTCAAGTGTATCCTTCAACCTATATCAGTTTAAACTATAACAGACCAGCTAAGATCGCCCCGTTTACATGCTGAGGTCATAATAATGAGTATTTGCAATATCCTCAACTTTTAACCCCGCTTGATACATTACTAAGTTTGAGGTCTGTCTATTGTCGTTTATGTACAATACTTCGTAACACATTATTTCGATCACTGTGACTTAAACTTGTCAGACTTTTCGTTTATAAGTTTTTATATATCTGAGTGTGTATTATTTTATGTATAGTTTCATGCACGTGCTTTGTTTGTCAAGTGTCTCAGAAGTTGAAAAAACCTATTGCTCTGAAGTACATCCATTAATATCGGATATATATTCTGTTATATTGCTTTTAATGTGCTGCGATGAGTTTAATGTTTTATGCACCTTTTTGTTTTGCGATAAACTCTGTGCTAAATATGAGGTGTGAGGCTAACCATCGAACCGGTTTACACTTCCTACATTGATCGTTCTAAGGCGATAACCCCAACTTGTGTCACTGTTTATTTTTAATGTTGGTTGTAGATCTATGTAATGCCCTTTATTGTATACAAAAAACTGGCCACTTTTCTAACAAAACTAGCAGTAAGATGCTGCTAATACTACTGTTGTCATTTGTGTCGCGTTCTGAGAAAACTGGGCATAATGCTTGTGCGTAAATTGTCATCCCAGATTAGCCTGTGCGGACTAATCAGGGACGACAATTTCCGCTTTTATGGAATTTTTCGTTTAAATGATGTCTCTTCTTAGCGAAAATCCAGTTTAGGCGGGAAGTGTCGTCCCTGATTAGCCTGTGCGGACTGCACAGGCTTATCTGGGATGACACTTTACGCACATTCATTTTGTCCAGTTTTCTCAGAACACGACACATTTGCATACTGAACTTGAGACAAACGACAGTTGTGATGCCTAAAGTGAACGCCAATTGTTAAACAGACAGACAGCTGGTATTACTCTCCGGTGTTTACAGTCGGCATTTCATGTATACATTTGCGAATCACATTTGGCAACTTAACGTCAGTGCACGAACGGANGTTGTGTTGCCTAAAGTGAACGACAATTGTTAAACAGACAGACAGCTGGAATTACTTTCCGGTGTTTACAGTCGGCATTTCATGTATACAGTTGCGAATCACATTTGGCAACTTAACGTCAGTGCACAAACGGAAAAGAATAAGAAGTACAAGCTCTATAAAGGTATTCACAATGCATCGTTATTACCATATTTCCCTTGCTGTTATATTGGAAATGTTTATTAAGTTCGTCATTCCGTAAATGAGGACTTTAGTACTTTGTTACAATTTAAATTAACGTCATTGTTAATTAAAGCAACACAGATATCAGTGTATTGAATAAAATAATACAATATATTTGGTAAAACTGATTTTTCCCCCCAATATATTTATGTATGGAATAGCTTACGATGCTATCTATGCTGTGGTCGGGATTTAAAGCTGCCAACGATTAAATGTGACATGCAATATCGTGCACTGAAGAAGAGCATTTAATACTTTCACTGCAAAAAAAAACGTTTTATATTTCTGAATTAACAAAATTCATCAATAAAATGCTATTTTTTATACGTGTGTATATCTTAAATTATGAATGTATGTCATCATTATGTAAATTCAGTTATTGATAACACAGTCAATGCCAAATATAAGATATACTTACTTCCTTTGTAATTAGCCCTTATCAATAACTTTAAATCAATCATTTGCGAATTATTTTGTTCCCAATATATTTGAGAGATTTTATTTTAATAGAATGTTTAATGTAACATAAAAGCTTATTCTTACTGTCTTTCATATTAATTTACAACGTTCATTCAATACTGTTTTCGCCCAGTGTTTTGCTTCAAAATGTGTTCGTAACTTATTTCAGTTCTACAATTTGTTATTCTTTGTAATAAATTAACACGTAATATTTCTCATTTAAAAGCTGTGGGGATTTACGACAATGTGCATATATGTAAGTTCTAATACAGATTTCTCAATCTGGTGTTGTTTATACATGTATTAGTGATCATTCTTTAATTTATTGTACCAGAAAAGTTCATAAATCATTTATTAACAAACATAATACTGTAACCATTCGTTCTTTGAAAAATTATAAAAATGATAATATACAAGCTAACCTTTTAGCTACTGACTGGACTTTTGTTATGTTATGTCATAATGTGTCTGAGGCTTGGCTTAATTTTAAGCACTTATTGTTGTCTGTTGTTAATAATATTGCTCCTATTAAAGTGGTACGGATTAATTAGAGAACTGAACCCTGGATTAATTCAGATATTCTTGAAGCTATAAATAAACGTAATACTGCTTTAAATTTGTACAAGAAAAATAAAACTGTAGATAATTTTAACACTTTCAGTCAATTGAGAAATAAGGTACAGTCTCTTGTTGACATATCCAAGAAGAGCTTCTTTACTCAGTCTTTTGAACAAAATAAAAATGACTCTAAGTCTCTGTGGAAGTTGTTAAAAAATCTTGGTTTACCTTCCAAACAAAGTTCTTCAAGATCAAACATTGGTCTAAAGGTTGACAATGAGATATGTTTTGATAAGAAGACTGTAGCTGAAACTTTTAATTGTTTTTATACAAGTGTAGCATCATCAATTGTTGAAAAATTGCCCCAAACTAGTATTTGTAAATTTGGAAAGGATATTGTTACCTCATTTTATGCAGAAAAAGGTGTAGTACCAAACAGTTTTTTCCTTTTCTCTTGTTTCTGAGAACAAAGTATTAAAATATATTTCAAAGTTAGGGGTTAACGAATTAACAGGTCTTGATGGTATTCCGTCTCGGTTTATAAAAGATGGTGCCCCAATAATTGCCAGTCCCTTAGCCCATATCATTTATTTATCCCTTATCCAAGGTACTGTGCCTGATGATATGAAATCTGCCAGAGTTGTCCCCCTTTACAAGAAAGATGATAAAACTGCTGCTGGTAACTATAGACCAGTATCTATCCTCTGTATTATATCCAAACAATTTGAAAGAGTTGTCTATGACCAAGTTGAGTCATATCTCAAAAGTAATGAATTGCTCTTTAAATTCCAATCAGGTTTAAGATGTGGGTTTTCCACCGACACTTGTTTAATTCACTTGACTGATTTCATCCGTCTAGAAATGGACAAAGGTAATTAAGTGGGTACGATTCTGTTAGATCTACAGAAAGCTTTTGACACTGTAGATCACTCTATCCTTCTCATGAAACTTAAAGCCCTGGGTCTGGGCAATGACATTCTGAATTGGTTTTCATCCTACTTATCCGATAGACAACAACTTGTTGATGTATCAGGTACTAAATCTACTATGACCAACATAACATGTGGGGTGCCTCAAGGTTCTATTCTCGGCCCTCTCATTTTCTTGATCCATGTCAATGATATGTCGTCAGCAACAAAGAATAAACTTTTACTGTATGCTGATGATTCTGGCATCTTAGTCTCAGGTCAAGACAAGTGTCAAATAGAGCTAGCCCTTTCTCAGGATCTTAATGAAGTGAGCCAATGGTTAATTGACAACAAGTTATCTCTTCACCTTGGTAAAACTGAATCAATTCTCTTTGGTACCAAACATAAGCAAAGGTCAAATCCAAGGTTAAATATAATATGTAATGACACAGTTATAAAACCTACCACTGCGGTCAAGTATCTTGGGGCCAGTATTGACCAGAATTTATCATTTGTCAATATGGCTAAGTATGTTGTAAAGAAATCTAACTCTAGGTTAAAGTTTTTATATCGTAAAAGCAAGTACTTAACCCAGCATACCAAGAAACTTCTTGTGATGTCCTTAATCCAGTGTCATTTTGACTATGTTTGTTCTGTATGGTACAATAGTCTTACTCAGTTTTGGAAGAATAAACTTCAGGTGACCCAAAATGAATTGATCCGTTTTGTGCTCAATCTTGATTCTAGAACGCATATTATCCCGGAACATTATAGTTCTTTGCAATGGTTGCCAGTTGACAAACGTGTCGAGCAAATAATGCCTTCCCATGTCTTTAAGATAAAAAATGGTATATCTCCTGATTACTTGTCAGACAAGTTTATTCCCCAGAATTCTGTCCATTCCCATAATACCAGATTAAGTAATAAAGTTGCTTTCTCTGTTCCAAAGGTTAAAGGAAATGGGAAGAAGTCCTTCAGTTACTTGGGTTGCACATTGTGGAATAAACTACCATCTTTTATAACCCAGATGACAGTACTGTCTTGTTTTTAATCTGCTATAAAACAACATCTTTTAAATAAAGTAGTTTAATTTATCTTAAGTTAATATGCTTTGCTGTTAATTTTTTACATTTTCTTTTACCCAATGTCTTATCAGTTCGGATTAATAATACATGCATACTTAATGTGACTTTTTAATTTTTGTTTGTTGTAGTACCCTTTAAATTTTTAATTTATCAAAATTTAATCTGTGATATAATGATCATAATTGATACATTTGATGTTTTCTGCTTTAAGTTGATACTCAGTTATACTGTGATAGTACATGTCTGCAAAGCTACAATGTGATATTAATGTTGTGCTCATTGATCTGAATCTCAGTATTATATTGTATTAATGTATTTTTTATTATTAACATGTATTTAATATTTATTTATTACTAGTGCCTCTCTATGTCGTGCCACCAACAACAAGGACCACAATGGAAATAAGGGATATTGCTCTTTTTTGTGTAATCCTTGGCGTTAGTGTGCATGCCATAGTGCATTCTATGCATGTACTTTTTAATTATGATTGTTTTTACTTCATATTGTATTATGATTTTGTTTTTTTAATGCATTGTGTGTATGTATGCTATCTCCGAAATAAATTCATCTAATAAACGTTTATGTTCTATATGATATGTGTGGAAATGGTCAAACATGATTTATGTCGTTTGTTTATTACAGATATTCCTCAGCTTAAGAACTCCATCACGTTTAAACGTTTTGCGAATCGTTGCACGCAAATGAACGTTATTGAAAACCTTTACTTTAAACTGTATATGCAAAGTAAGTATTACCTTTTCCTCTACACAGGTCACATACACATTTGAATTATTTTTATTGTAGATTCTATACACAATTTGTATGTATTGAATGCGGGGAGATTTGCATTACCTCAACAATACCAGCAGACAAGACAATATGATAGGGAAAATATAATTGTTTACTTCTGAATGCGTGTATGTCGTAGCATGATTAATATATAAATGACAACAAGAAATTAGTATCGTTTTCTGACAAATGATAGTGACTATTTGGTCCAATTTTGCAACTAAACAATGGCGTGCTTTTAGCCCGATCATGCATTGTGTACATGGTTAAATTCATTGTAAACGCGTCGAAATCAATCTGTAGAAATTCAGCAACTAGTATGAGCTTGATGTCATGGAAATATTTAATGCAGGCAAGTGAGGGAGTAAGCGATGACAGGCTTAAATGGCAGAATGCAGTCTGCAAAATTAACCCATTGCCTGATCGCCAATGCGATAAAATCTCAGCTCTTGCGATGTAAAAATTGTCTATCGATCGCCTGAATTGCGATGAAAAAAAATCCAAAAAGGCCGTTTGGAAATAAACAGACGAATAATCATTTTACGAAAATTCGTTCGAGTGCGTGACCATTTTATAACGAAATTAATATTGTCGGCATTCCGGAAATTTGCGCTCGGTACCGATTTTGCCCGAAATTTTATTTATTCATTTTTGATTGGTTAGCGGATGGCACGGACATGAACTGCAAGTTACGAAAATTCTCCGCTACTTTCGGAAATCTTACAATTGTCCGCAATCTTTAAATATTTCAAGTGATCTATTTAGCAAAGTAAAGCAGTGCAAAAGCATTTAGTAAAGCAATATGTTAACCAAATTATATATTGATTACGTATTTTCTTAATTGGTAGCTGGTTTTCATTTTCTGCAGTCAAACGATATGCACATTTTATTTCATGTGCAAAACACATACATTTTTCGGACTGTCGTTTTCGGATAAAATAATTGTCGTCGCTTATAATTTCCTTTTTGACGTTCTTTAAAAAAAAATAAAATGACGAACCTGCATGCGGTGATAAGGTCGGTCTGTTTTATACTATTTCGCATTGTATTCATCAGAAATAGAAACTTGAAAGACTATTGAAAAGTTTAAT
>VMBQ01004322.1:34622-70980 GCA_007657795.1 Dreissena rostriformis | reverse complement strand
CAATTTCAGATTAGAAAAAAAAATATGACATGTACACAATGCAGTTTTAAACGCTCAAAAACTCCAGAATGAGGATAGAGCTCATTAAAATGTCACTAAAAATGCTAAACGTATGTAAACATAATCTAATGCAGAATAAACGCACTGGGAGCAGAAGAGAGGAGTATAGAAGAGGTCAGAAAAAAGATTTCAGACACGAAAACAAAACTGAGGAAGAAGGAAAGACAACGGCGCATATCGATGCATCAGACTGGAGGGGGTCCAGCAACAATCACACTGGAGCAGTGGGAGGAGAAAGTAAATGATTTTGTATTCACGACTTTACGAAGAGAAAGCTATATCAAAACATATCTCCATTTGATGAGTGATCTCAGAATATTGTTTTTAATTCATAACCAATGATATCAAATGTAAATTACTATATCTGACTGATGGCTGTGATGAAATTAATTATGTAATGCAGTGTATCCTTAAAGTCAAATCAATACAAATATTATTCCTACAGTAGAAATCTTAAAAATATTTTTTTGATAAATTAATGGGTTTCTCAAGTGTCATTTTATATAATTTAGAATTAAAGTGTTTTGTACTCTAAATGCGTAAAAAAGTTGAGTTTTATTTCCGCTAACACCGCCAAACAAATAGGGTTAGTAGTTCGTCGTTTTTTTGTCTTTTTTTTTTACATTTACATGTTCTATTCCACTAGCAAGGTAATTTAATTGACAAAAGTCTTCCAAACATCAATGCAAACATCGTTTTATATAATTATAAGATGGCACAATCATTATTTTGATAAAATATTCCAGTTTTACAAATTAAATCAAAAACAGTGATTTTTTGCTGAAAACTTGACTTCAAATGGCCAAACTTCAAAAGTTAAGGGTCGGTACAAAAAGTTTGTGTCGGTCGGGTAAGCGGAAACATACAACTTTTTTAGGCCTAAGTTTGATGCAAATTATATAGTTGATTACCGTACAGTTAGATATAATTTCTTTTAGATGATAGAGGTTATTGGCGAAGAGTCGATTGTGGGGTTCGGTGGTGTGGACACGTTTGCTGTGCAACGTGAGTAACATACCTTATTGCAATGATCAAATAAAAAAGTAATCTACACTTACTGTCATTAACTATATTATTTACCATACCGTTCCACTACAACAGCCGCCGTTGTGACAGCTTATGACACCCCACTGCTATCGCTAAATGTACTTGTGCTGCTAATTCTCATTGTTTCGAAAGACATTTTAGTTGAAAAAACATTTTGTCTGTTTTCAATAATGACAGGAATACAACAGCCGATGATTGAGGTGCGTCATGGCCAATCATCCACCAAGATGTGTGTGGAGCCCACTGTGCAACGTGAGTAACATACCTTATTGCAATAATCAAATAAATAAGTATTCTATACTTACTGTCATTAACTACATAATTTACCATACCGTTCCACTACAACAGCCGCCGTTGTGACAGCTAATAACACCCTACTGCTATCGCCAAATGTACTTGTGCATCTAATTATACCCCCACTTACGAAGTTTAGGGGGGTATATAGGAGTGAGCTTTGTCTGTCTGTCTGTCGGTCCGTCCGTCCGTATTAAGTGTCCGCTCTCTAATTCGAGTTGTTTTCATCCGATCTTCACCAAACTTGGTAAGAAGTAGTACCTAGATGATGTCTAGGTAAAGTTTGAATATGGGTTATGCCGGGTCAAAAACTAGGTCACGGATTCACTTAGTGCGTATTCTGTTTCAATGCAGCGAGTGGGGTATCCGTCAACTTAGTGACAAAGCTCTAATTCTCATTGTTTTAAAAGGCATTTTAGTTGAAAAAACATTTTCTCTGTTTTCAATAATGACAGGAACGCAACAGCCAATGATTGCAGAGGATCATGGCCAATCATCCAGTAAGATGTGTGTTGAGCCCGCTGTAGCTGTTGAACCCCAAGTGGTAGTAGGAGTCGCAACTCCAAAGCAAAAACCAAAAATGTATGTGCAGTGCGTTATAACAAATTCTTTTTATTTCCTCTATTGGTTAACAACAGTGTGTATTCAGCAATTCATCTAGAACATATAAATAATGTTGCAAAACACTCCTTAAAAATGCTCTTAGTATTAATACGATACATTCAGTAATGTTGAACTGAAACAAGATAACCAGTTAATTTGGAATACATTTCAACAGTATAATAAATATTATTAATATCCACACAATTCCTGTAATACAAATGTCATTATTTCCAATGTACATAAGGTGTTTTTTTATTCCAATTATTATACCAATCGTGATACATGTTAACTCAATGTATGTTAATTTGAATGATTACAGGAGTCCAAGCACTAAAAACAAGAGGCGGAAGACAAGTGAAGATGGTAATATTTCAAGAAATAAACTGTTGAATTATGTAAATTTATTTAAATTTCGCAGTCATGTCGTGTTTCTATTGGTACTGTTACGACTCGCCCCATTAACGACTCGCCCAATTGTTTTATAACGATTCCTACCACATATATAACGACTCGCCCCAAACATATAACGACTCGCCCTATCAAAAGAAAATGTTATTTTGTATCTGGTTATATAAATAAAATAAAATATGAATATGAATTTAAGGTTATGTATAGTATGTTAACCATCCGGATTTGGTTTAAAACCATTATCAGCCCTATATTTTAATAAAATATATATACAATAATGAAATTCTAGACACATTGTTAAGATTGCTGTATTCATCGTAAAGATAAAACGTATGTGGATGATGCATAAAAATATGGCATTGAAAGAATATGTAGTGTGCATAACTTTATATTCATTATACAAAAAATGAATATGACGTTCTGTACACGACATGTCTTGACAATGAATATTTATAACTAATTTAGGTGGGGCGAATTGTTATAAACCAAGGGGCGAGTCGTTATGGGGCGAGTCGTAAATGGGGCGAGTCGTTACCTATTTCTACCTTTGTTAAAGTCTATTTTGCCTAAATTTCTTTTTATTACTAAAAATAAACCGTTTATTATTTCAGATGACCATGAAGAAGTCCTGCAACTTTTGATCAATCAAAATGAGATTCTAAATGCAATGTTGATAGAACAACGCAGAACCAATGAAATTCTTGCAAGTCTGTTTGCAGCTCCACTTAAAGAAGAATAAATAATCCTTGTTTAAGCATTTATTCATGATGTTTGTTTTTTTACAATTCAAAGTTTTTTTTTGCCAAAAAATCAAATTGTGAAATAAAATAAATGGAAAATGCTATAAATATCAAATTACAATTGTAATGGCAAATTGCTATAAATGCCATGTAATAAATATGGTGTGAAATGAATAAGGTTATTAAAATTTTGTACAACTATCTAGAACTAGTTTGTCATTGTTTGAACTACTTCTTATATTTTGATACTGAATATCACATAGTAATAAAATCTCTCATTGTGTGACCTTGACCTTAGCCCCTAGGACTATGGGTGTTGAATGTGAAGCACCCCCAGATGATTGAGAAGCACTATGGCATGTTTCATGGCTCTGAATATCAGTTGGTAATAAATGTCTTTTCTTTTGGTATTACAATAATTTACAACTATTCCAAACATAAGACATTCTTGGTAAATACATTAAATAACTTTGCATGAAATAAAATCTGTGATCACGTCCGTTCATTGTCAGTAGTAAATATTATATTGGCAAACAATAAAGGGGTTTATTGACAGTCGGTAAGAAATAACTACTTGAAAGGCACGTTAAACACGTTAAGAGCTGAAACATGTTTAACATATAAATGTCTATAGAAATTTGACTACATGAACTATCAATATGGAAATAAAGTCACACTATCATGAACGCCCAAATATGAAAAGTAATCAAAACACTCCATGGACATTAAATATGCATGATGTTCTGTAACCATAGTTTACGCCAATGTGCAATATTAAAACCGCATGTAGCATAGGAGATAAATGTAAGTGCAACTTAGTTTTTTTTTAACTTAGTTATTATGTTTAGTCTCCAACTTGACATAAAATTGTATACAAATAAGAAATTATATTTTCTATGAGTCATCACCATAAAAATCTTATTGTTTGGTATCACAAACCCATAAACATGTAGTTATAATGTTTGACGATGTCATTTATACCGTAAGTTGTTACCCTGAATTGCAATTTACATTTAATACAAGAAAGTCCATTTATTGTTAATTAAGATTTTTTTCACATCCCCCACTTCATTTTGAGAATGCAAAGGTGTCACAAATGTACACATATAAGTAAATGCGAATTTAATGCCATTTTTGTGAAGTTTACTTAAACCAGAATTTAAAAAAGTGTTATTGCATATGGACATCTGTTTAAATAAACATTTAGAGGTACTTTCATAGTGTCTTCCGAAGCGAAATGTAATACAAATATTGATATTAAACCATAAATGATAATATCAACAAGAAGGGATAAACCACAACAAAAGTGCAAAAAATAAAACTTATTTAGTTATAAAACAAAGCAATCATTTATTTCAGTTATGAAATCATTTAAATTTGTTTAATGAATTTAAATAATATACATTCACCCTTAACAATATGCATTCATATCACATCAAAATCAATTTCAGCAACAATTCATATAAAAATGTCACACAACAAAAAAATATTATATATTACATGATCATTTGTATTGATTGTACATGTATTAGAAATCTATTCAATCAACAGAGAAATGTATTCTGAACAAGAGATGTGTTTGTCAGAAACACAATGCCCCTTACTGCGCCGCTTTGAAAAAAAAACGAAAAAAAAAACGAAAAAAATCAAAACCTAAACGCAAAACCTAAACGCAAAGTGTGACGGAATTTCATACAGACGGACGGACAGACGGACAGTGCGATCACTATATGCCACCCTACCGGGCTTATAATTATGTGTAAACTTTTTTAACTTTTAAGTAGTTATACAAATATTTAAAAAAGCGTACATTATAATAAGGCTGAACGATAACATGTCAACTTGTTAAAAACTATCTCACAAAATTTAAAATGTACAAATAAATACATGTTACTGAGCGAGACATGTGTATATTAATTATGTTTACCTTTCTTAGTTAAAACAACTGTTTCAACACGAAGTTAAACTTACTACAATATCCTATTATATATCCATAAAGCACATATATTCATAATTGCATTATGTTAACTAACAGTATCTACCCAGTTGACTCAGACACGTAATTTATGAACATTGTCAATAACCCAGAAATACAAAAGATAATATATAAATGGGAGATTAGCTGAAAGTACACAATAAGATGTTAACAAGCACATGAAATTGATAACATTTAACTTGTAAAGGTCATTATTATTACATGTGAAACAATTAAAAAAAAACGTTAATTTCCTGATTAAACAATAATCTGAAACTGTTAATTTTAGTTCTTTTGTTATTCCTATGTTGTTTTTTTACTAATTCACTCTAAAA
The DNA here is from genome assembly GCA_007657795.1 of Dreissena rostriformis. Classification (NCBI taxonomy): domain Eukaryota; kingdom Metazoa; phylum Mollusca; class Bivalvia; order Myida; family Dreissenidae; genus Dreissena; species Dreissena rostriformis. The sequence goes on along the minus strand of VMBQ01004322.1, from coordinate 65,518 downwards.
ATTAAAAACTATTTCACTTAAAATCCTCGGTATAATAACCACGTAATAAGTGGAAAAAAACAACAACATAAACATATAGATTATATAAACATTAATGATCAAACACACACTGTATTCAACATGACAACACTAACCCTTGTATTTGTACCTACAACATATGCATATTATGCTTAATAATAATGCATAATAATGCATAATGTATTCATGTAAACATCTATAAATGCGTTACTGTAATGTTGTATTATGCAATAATATAAATGGCATAGCTCATCAATAAAATGGTCCACACCTGAAAGTTCACAAATAAATTTAATCCCATCACATCATTAAACTACACACAAATCATTATAATATCGCTTCAAATCATGTGAATCTAACTTGAAAGCACCTCCATTTTTGTAACAAACACATACGCCTGTTATTAATAGTAGAAATAGTGATCACTTACTCGCACTTTCTTGAGTAAAACGTGCATAGGTGCACACAAAACATGCATTTCTAGTATCTACTGAATACACACATTTATGCTCATATACCAAGTAATTATTTGAATGCATGTATACTCCACAAATTTTTCTAATGCAGACATTGACACAATTGTTGTAAATATTGAACTTGTAATAAAATATATTGGTATAACATGAGCAATTTAATACACAAAGGATTTGATAACTTTATTTTATTAAGCCTTAACTATTTTGAACTGCAATGTTGCCTTTGCTTAGTGAAAAGCATATTGATAACTGTAATCAAAGGTTCATTTCTAAAGCACGTGAAAAGAAAACCTTATACTCTGTTTTATAATCAAAATAAAGGAACCCATATTTAAAATTGTATCACAACTAAAACAAAAAGTTAGTTTTGATAGTGCAAAAATAATTACCAAGTTAACATTTAACAAATTTCCATTTTAGAGAACCTATGGCCCAATTCTTCTAGGAACAACATGTCTAGTAGAAAATCGATACAGTTTTGAGAGTTATGTTTAAACATACCTCTTCATCACTTATCTTAATCAACATTGCCTATCTATTTACATCTAGTTACATGAGCAATATTAGATTACCATTCACGATACAGTTTGTGCCATTATGACATTTACACACCAGTTATAGAACAGTGTGTATTAATATAAAGATATTTGCATTAATGGGTAGGAAAATGTTAACAATTGGGTTGGAAAACTAAAAATCAGTTAATGAGATAATATGTTTGAACTTAAATCAGAATATTCTTTTTTTAACATTTATCATTAGAACTTGTCAATCGCATTTTTTTTGTCTTATGCCGTAATGGATCAGATTTTCTAATCGTTTTTATCAATACATCAACTTATCCAAAATCGGACACTATCTCCTTGGAATTTAACACTTAAGGGGTGTTGCTACAGTTTTGCTGATTTTTTTTCTCCATCTAATAGATTTTGTTCAAAATTTACATTCAAGTTCTACATACAAAAACTATATGAAAAATGAAATAAAAACATATGGTCACCGGCCTTGTTTGGATTTTATTAACCATAATATGACATGTACTTTTTCATTAAAACTGAAAAATCTCTAATTGCATAAAAATAAGTAATAACCTATGAAATTGGTAACATGAAGATATTATATAAGCTAAGATACATCATATACCATTTAATTAAACCACAAACTACCGAAAAAATGGAGAACAAAAGTTAAATTTTAAGAAATTTAATTTTTATAATTTTTATGTCAACCAAAAAAAAACGTCATTTTGTTTACTATTTTTTCCACAAAAATGGAATTAAAAAAAGTTCTATCCAATAACTTTCTGCGAAACTGCTCAAATATGTTCATCTACGTATTGTTATCACAAAACAAAAATAAACAAGTGATGTGTTTGTGAAACACTATGTCCCCTTTTTAGCGATTTTGACCCATATATTTGACCTTTTACCTTGAAGGATGACCTTGACCTTTCACCACTCAAAATGTGTAGCTCCATGAGATACACATGCATGCCAAATATCAAGTTGCTTTCTTCAATATTGCAAAAGTTATGGCAAAATGTTAAAGGTTGTGCAAACAAACCAACACACCAACAGACAGGGCAAAAACAATATGTCCCCCAGTATAGACTGGGGGACATAAAAAGGGGGTTCACCGCACTTTTAACAGAGATTTTGTTTTTTAACTATCCCTACCGTCTATGTCAAATTTCATAAAATATAGCAATTTGGCTAAAGCCAAGTACCGACACATAGATTGCATGAAATATGCATACACCTTAGAAATTGTTTATAATCTGAACTGGGATCTCAACAGCTTACCAAAAAACAACAACAATAATACAATATTAAATCACAGACATAAGAAAATACGGTATCAAACTCGACCTTTATTATCAATAACTAACAGGGACTTGTTTACATATTTCGACATGTTTTGAAGTTAGTGATAAATGCTTTAAATTGATTAATATAAACAACAGAACTAAAGAGCTCCAGTATAAAACAAGAATTAAATTAAAGAAGGAAAAAAAGGTAAAAAAAAAAAAGTTAGCCGAGTGATTGATAACTGCAATAAAATGTATTAAGCATGTCAAAACAACACAAACAATAATTTCATTACAAATGTAAAAAATAACTCATGCATACTCGTTTTATGACAAAAAACAATCTAAACAATTAACAGAAAAGCAGTGGATATAAATAAAATATGTTATGATACATATCAGTTTGTATAAGTGGGTATTAGACAACACTAGCAGTTTGAAATACCGCCATTGGTAATATCTCTAATCACATTTGTAAAAAGTATTTTCAGTAAAACAACAACACGTTTTCAATCTTGTCACGCATTTGTACCACAGACTTACAATAAATATTCACCTTAACAATTATAAATTTGATAATAATTCTGTGCTGAACTTATGGCACACTTATAGAAAACTTTGCTACTAAATGGACATGGTTAATGTATGCATTTGTTTATAGACAAAACAGTTATTTATGAAAAAAGCTCAAAACTACAAAAAGCTTATTCTAGGGAAATATTCTCATACGTTTCAGAATCATGTATATACACTGTACAAGCATGTCAACAGTATTTTATTTCATGAAAATAAAACGCTCTTTTTACGTTCTTTTACACAAATAGTTTCCCTATTTTATCAAGTTCACTTGCATAGTGTACACATTGAAGAATGAACAGGACGATCCAAACTGACGTCAACAAAGTATAATTCTGCGATCGTTAACATAGCTTCCGTACAAATCGTGAGTGGTCATGTAAGTCTATTAAACTATAATGAAACACGCGAAAAAAGTTCAAGGGACATTAACTAACATTCTGGGTAATGTTGCCCACACTTTTTCTTTCAGTACCTTAAAAAGGAGTTTTCTCACAAAAGCAATTGGCAAGCAGAAATTAGTGGGGGCCAATGGCTAATGAGCTCCTGGTTATTTATACTTAATTGATTGTGTACTAACTGCGAACGTCCAACACAACAGTTAATCCAAGAAGGGCTGCAACGAGTTTTGGCATAAAAATGGCCCTTTGTATGTTTTTCCGCTATAAAATATCGGTAAAATATGTACATGTAGTCTAAAACTGTTGTGTCCTAAACGTTTCTTTGGTGTATGTTGCTTCAAACTTTCACAGCCGAATGACCTAATTTTTTAAGGTGATCGCACAAAGGAATATTGACTGCGAATATATTTGACTAAATTATGGCCCTTTGTATTTTGGCTATTGTATTATATATAGTGGAATTATCTTCGTCCATATATGGATTGTGGGGGCATCATTGTCTGTGACACATTTCTAGGACCACACATATTTTGTATGGGCATCATTGCCATCAATATCTGTTTCATATTTTAAATTCCTACTAATGTCTATTAATCATTCTTTCAAAAGATACAGACACATTGTGAAAAAGACGTTGTTTTTAAAAGACAACTTGGGTTATTTTACCATCCTTTGACAAACAAAGGCGAGCAGCCTGTATAGCTCTAATAAGACGTTGCTGAGTTGCCCTCTCACCCTCTTTTCTCATCCAGTTTACCATGTACTGAAAAACAAATGTACAACGATCCTTTCTTAAGTCATAGTTAGCACTCAGTTGGTTCATTTGCTGATTGGTAAGCCCAAGTGCAATGCCCAACATCCAGTATTCATTACCGATATCCTTTGCAAGTTTAGATAGATCACTTTCTGAAACTGTAGTATTCAAATCATCGTCATTATCTAGTGAATCTAATGTCGTTTTATACCAGTAATTCATTGCATCTTTCCTTTCTACCGTATGAGCAGACCGACATGCTGTACACTTTAATTCACGATTATACATGAAATCAACAAATCTAAACATGCCTTCATTGTGCTTAGACTCTTCCATTTCTGGGCATTGGATGCACTCTTCAAATGCAATCGGAGTTCTGGGGTTTTCAAGTGACTGACTAACAAAATTGCGCAGACTTTTAAGAAGTGTGAGTCTAACATCTTGACAAAGTCCGACATTCAGGTCAGTTATGCGGTTCTTCCTACAGCAAGACACTCTTGCATAAATTATGTGATCTTTGTACCAGATTGTCAAAAATTCGGTTTTATGAATGTCAAACACTGCAAGGCCATTGTACAATTGGTCGTTTGTTTCTAATTTGCAGATAGGCCAAGTGCGAATACATACGGCGACAAGTCTGTGGAAAAATGATGGTGGCATAAAGTTTTCAACGAACACAAAGCATAAAACAGGTGTTTTGTCGCAATTTTCCGGCGAAGTAAAGCGGGATATGGGAGGTGGTGGGTTTTTCAGTCGACATGGTACAATATGGAAATCAAGAAGTTTGAAATTCAATTGTGCAACTGCAACCGTTTCAGGTTGATCAACTTGCTCATTTTCTTCGTCAGTTTCCTCAAGTATTAAGGGCTTTGCCATAACATCGAGGTACTCCATGTAATTCATAACAATTTCTCTATTGTCTTTAATATCTTCTTGACTATTGTCCATAATTTCTTTGAAAACCTCTGGTCTGAGAATAGCACTTTCCTCATATAGTCTCCAGTGTTCCGTCAATTTGGGGTCTTTACCTCGTAGATGCGTTATAAAGCGCTTGAATACTTCAATGATCCATTGTGGAGCAAGAACAACCGTATCCTTGAGTTGCTCTGTGTGGAAATAAAGGATATTACCATGCCTGTGTTGAATTTCCAAAAACAATTCTAGTTCCTTTTTATCAAGTGCCTGTATATTGAGTTGATTGGCGTCATCTATCGCTTTGATATGTAGTACTTGTTTTCCGGTATCTCTCAATTTGTCAAGGGACTGTTCCATCTGGATCCATCGAATTGGATATTTTTCTCCCCAATAATCTTGCCTTTCTGCAAGACTTAGAATTTTTCGTCGTATCTGATCAAATACAGGATCTGCTGGAGATAAATTATTCACCAGAAATTTCACATGATAAATATGATCTAAGATCGGTGAACCTTCAAATGATCGTAGTGCACGATCAAAATACTCATCATTCTGCTCTTCCTTTTCTTCGTCGGTTCCCGTCATTTCATCTTTACGAGTACCAACTAAAATGACAGTCGGATGGATTTTGCCTGTCATTGATCTATAACCACTGTACATGTGGATTGCATTAAGCCAGAACTTGAAGACATCCAAATAAGTACAGTCCTTAACCAAACCACACCAGGTTCCACTTCTTTCGCCTTCTTTTACATGTTCATTCAAATCCTTTGTCATGTCCATTAGAACTAAGTATATAGACCTCCTATTAAGAAAGAATTGATGCGTAGAATAGTACAGTGTCTGACCTGCGAAATCCCAAACAGATACAGTAACGTCTGTCTTTGTTTCAACAGGAACCGATATGTTGACGGGATCTTCCTGTTTAATTAAAGGTTCCTCCTGCACTATTTGAAGAATGTCTCTTATTCCATCATCGTCTTTACGTCCTTGAACCTTTTGTGCTATTTCTGCCAAAGGATAAGGTGGTTGCTCAGAAACCGTTTCGCTTGCTTCAGGTTCTTCTTCATCTGAGACCAGTTGAATATTAGGAAGATCATAATGCACATCATTGTTCGAAGGCTTCATGACATCCCTTATAGCAATTTTAAATCTCGAATGATATTTGGCTGCCTTTTGTTCTTTATCCAAATGCCAATCTCCGTTATTCATTAGCTGGCACCTGCGCAAATCAATACCTTCTGTGCTATTAGGAATTATGTTTTCATCCCTTAAGTCTTTGATCAAATTGTTTGTAAGGGACGTTTTTCCCACGCCAAACATTCCAACGACCATCAAACGAATGTTCTTAACTTGTTCGGAGCCATCTTTTAAAGCTTTGGCAAAGATCTCAGCAGACCTTTCATCCAGCTGCTTAAGATCACTCGGAAACTGCTCTAACATTTCATCAACTGTTGTAGCTATATCCACATTGTAAACACTCTTCATAACATACCTGGCAACATTTGCATGATTCCACATCAAAAGCAGGATGTTTATAATCGCTTTAGTCCTACTGACTGAAAATGGTGCTGTAAACCCTAGACTTTTAACAAAATCTCTCGTCTGGCCTGTCAAAAGCAGGTAATCCCTTTCTTCTTTAACTGATTCATGTGCTATTGTCTCAACTATTGATTTTAACTTTTTAGTCTGATCTTCATTATGTGCTATCTCCTTTGCCACCGACTGTAACTCGCGAGCATATTCAAGCGCTTCAGGATCAATACCCTCAGTTGAAATTTCTTCTTGGTCGCCCATTCTAACAATAATTTAGCATATCCTGAAATATTAAAGAAACTTTGTATATGCCCACTTGTTGATAGCAAATACAGAAATATAAAAAAAACATTGAGCTTTGTGGTTTTATAGTTAATATTTTACCACTTAAGTGAGATCTAGCTTCTGTAAAAATCATGTTTCCAGAGCTATTGTCTGTTTTATCAAAGGGGCATGATTGGAAGAAATTGTGTAGTTGACCACAATTCGATTTCAGAATGAATTTTTATTTTTGCCTTTTTATTTTTATTTGTTAAATTGTTAAGCCTGTGAGATCTACATAAAGTTTACTGCCACCATTTGAATAATTTTAGACGAGGATCGCCCATGAATTCTTATCCTAAAACGTTTGATGAAAATCCGCAATCAATATTTTGCGTCATTTGAAGTAAATTCTGATGATGTGAATATATTGTTTAGCGAAATTGGCGTCGTTTACTTTCATTCCCCTTGATACCATTTAACTTTAAGCGTGTACTTACTTTCGCGGAAATGGGGCTCCACAAATCACGTTCGATGACCATATCATGCAAGCCTTTTTCAGTTTTGAGGTGTGGAAATAGTTCATTTCACTAGAAAAATAGTTAATTTACAGTTGTATTACTTTTATTTCATAGATAATGTATCATGAAGACAAGCATTACTTGTTTAGAAATAAATGCATTATATTCATTCACAATCACAAAACGTTTATGTTTTTATGTATTGTGATATTGTTACATGCGTTTGACCCAGAATGTTAATAAATAAATATAAAAGTTACATAATTCACGTAATTCTTTGTGTCGTATGTAATTTTATGTCCGATTTGTTTGCCGTTTTAACTTTATACAGTAAAGATTGTGATTGAAACTTGGCCTAGATATTGTTAAGATCGATATTTACCCAAGATTCATAAAGAATGAGTTATAAATATGGCCTCTAGAGGAGTAAGGAGTAATTTTAAGATGTGACCTAGTGATCCAGGTTAAGACGCATGTTACGAAGATGAAAATCTTTCCAAGAAATTGTAATAAAATAACCATTCTAACCACGTTTCATTTACATTGAGTAATACATTTGGCTTTTAGAGTGGTTGCACGATTTTTATAAGATTTAAACTGGTACCCTTTTTTTTAAACATGTGACCCAGATGCGAACTCGGCCTAGATTGTATCAAGATAAACATTAGGACCACGTGTTTTCAAGATTGCGTCCTACGTCTTTCATCTAGAGTGGTTTTAATCTTCAGCTAAATCTTATCTGGTAAAATTGTTTTTTTACGCACGTGACCCAGATTCCAACTCTGGTAAAAAAAGTTTCAACATAAACATTCCGACCAAGTACCATCAATATATAAATATAGATGTTGCATATATAGTGGTAACAAGTTTTTGTAATATTTTATTTTTTTTAAGATTTGACCAAGTGACCTAGTTTAAGGGAAGAACATGACTTAAATTGTAACTCGGCCTATACATTTTCACCATAACAATTCTGACCAAGTTTCATCAAGACTGAATTATGCATGTGGCCTCTAGAGTGATTACAAGGTTTGTAAAAGATTTAACCTGATGACCTATTATTTGGACGAGAAACAGTCTTAACAAGTTTCATCAAGATTTAGTCATATTATTGTCTCAAGAGTGATAACAATGTTTTCTACCCTTTAAATTTATATTTTGACGCACTTGACCAAGATTCGAACCGACCTAGATATTGACAAGATAAACATTTCGACCAGGTTCTATCACGATCGTGTCATAAATACGGCTTTAAGTGTGGAAACATTTTTTTCTTAGCTTTGATCTCGACAGAGGTTTTTAGGCAAACTTTAGCCGTATTCACACTCCGCCTAGATACTGTCAAGATAAACATTCTGACCAAGTTTCACCAGGATTACCCAATGTGGTCTGGAGTTTGATAACGAATTAAACGGTGTCGACGCACGACACGCGATGCATGACGTCGGATAATAACGGACCACAAAAGCTCAACATGAGCACTTCTAGCTCAGGTCCGCTAAAATACACGTTTGATGTTCACACATTTTAGGTCATAGCTGTAACTATTTTGTATGAACCGTAATTAGTTTGAACAAATTATCTTAAAGAAGATACGTACGGTGGCATAGAGGTGACATTCACTCCTCTTTTTTAAATTGCACTCCTTTTTTTCTATCTCGTGGCCTTGACTTAGTATCTCGAGGCCACGACTTACTAACTCGTGGCAACTAGATAGCTATGTCGTGGCCAAGAGATAAAAAAGAGGAGTGCAACGCTAAATAAAAGAGGAGTGCAATTAAAAAACGGCGGTGCAGTAAATAAAGGCAGGGTGCATTAAACAAAAGAGGAGAGAATTTTAGCTATCTCGAGTTCCCGACTTGGCCACGAGTTAGTCAGCCAATCAACTTTTTTGGCATTGAAGTGACATTCACTCCTCTTTTTTAAATTGCACTCCTCTTTTTCTATCTCGTTAGCTTGTATTGTCTTCATGATACCTTATCTATGAGTTAGCTATGTCGTGGTCACGAGAAAGAAAAAGAGGAGTGCAAAACTAAATAAAAGAGGAGTGCAATTAAAAAAAAGAGCGTTGCCAAAAAAATTGATTGGCTGACGAGGCCACGAGTTAGCTAAGTCGGGATCTCGAGATAGCTTAAATTTTCTCCTCTTTTGTTTAATGCACCCTGCCTTTATTTACTGCGCCGCTCTTTTTTTTTTAATTGCACTCCTCTTTAAATTAGTTTTGCACTCCTCTTTTTTCTATCTCGTGGCCACGACATATCTAACTCGTGGCCACGAGTTAGTTAGTCGTGGCCTCGAGATACTAAGTCGAGGCCACAAGATAGAAAAAGAGGAGTGCAATTTAAAAAAGAGGAGTGAATGTCACCTCTATGCCACCGTAGATACGCGAAGTTGCTAAAAGCGTTGTCTACTGTATCGAAAATCACATGAGACGGTAATTAGATAGTGGTAAAGGGTTTTAATTTGTATACACATTTCTTTCGCTGATATCTTTTACGACACATATATGTCACATTATTTATCTTCTTTTTTTTAATATGTTCTTGCATTTGTTTTAAGCCAGTACAAATCAACTAGTATCACTACTGGAGAAATAAGACATCATTGACCTTGCCATAAATCGTTTCATTGTTTCGCCAATGCCCAGAGTGCTATCATCTCACCAATACGCAAAAACCGTTAAGTGAGCTTACAGTGGTAAACACAAAAGTATTAGCAATTGTAAATGATCTACATTTTAAATCTCAATATAACTGTGTGGAGTTCGTTTGTACGAATGTTCATTATTTTCCTGCTATCGCATGTTATCTCCACTCGATCTCCGTACTCTTACCATGGTTTACTCTCAATTATAACCTTAATGCATTGCACACTGCCTTCAGTTTCTAAGTTCTACTTTAAGCATTCAAATCAATTTCGTAATGGTGATGTAAAGACCGACAATTTGCTACTATTATTTATTCCTAGAAGCATATTAAAAGAAAACACATTATTACAAGTAATTTTATCTTTTATCAGCGTGTAACAACTTTGCTACAAAAAAGGTTTTATGACGTGGAATATATAAAATAAATAATAATAAAAATACTACAGAAGTGCAGGTACCTGACTGCATATATTTATGTCCATGTATGTATCGCCGAGCAACAATCACGCACTAAATAATATATTAAACACCACTATTTGACGATTTTTGTTTCATTATTTTCCTGTGCAGTTTCGATTTCAAAAGCGGAAGTGAGTTGTCCAGGCCACACGAAACACCACTACAAAATAGTTTGTTCAGAGTCACGAAAAACATTTAAATTACACTACATATATATTATGAACCAAAGTATACATTCTTTATTTAATACTGAATAATGAATGCGAAACGTGTGTATTAAAATATACACGGTCCGAATTTGTAACGATTCGCCACAAAACGATTCGCCTCAGTTTACAATCGTTGTACACTCCGGAATCCTCCGTAAGATAGATTTCTGCAATAAATCGTCTGCTGATCCAGAGTTAAAAGTTTAATAATGATTCGCAACAGGTTCGTTACGAATTTCGTTACGAATCGACGCGATAGTTTGATAATTAAGAAAAATATAACATTTATTTTGTGATAACGACTATTAGAAAGAATCATTAAAAGGCACTTATTAAATGTGATTCACAGAATGAATCACATTTAATAAGTGCCTTTCAATGATTCCTTCTAATATACTACAGTAATGCTATGGGAAAACAACTTACTTATTTCTTGTTAATTATTTACTATTGCTTTGGATTGATTATGCATTTCAAGTGCTGCTTACAAGATTGAACTTAGATAGATAGAATTTTTTCAGTATAATGATACAACAGGATAAAACATATCTACATACATGATAAAATAGTAAAACAATAAACATGTATGAGAAATGAAACCATGTCATTAACATTAAATCAAGGATAACACAAAAAAGAGAACTTAATCTCTTATTTCCATGTGGTCCTTGGATATTGATGGTATTGACATAGAGAGGCATGGTATGAATATCACAGATTTGAGTTATGAAAGACAATTATTTGCATAAAAAGTAGACATATTAAAATGTGGGTAAATTAAAAACTAACTACATAGATCTAAAAGGATGATTACATATTAAGAAGATGTGTTTTAACTGACAACTTAAAAATTAGATATACTTGTAATATTCCTTAAAGCAGAAGGTAGTTTGTTCCACAGAACACAAGCGTTAAATGCGAAAGATTTAGCACCCAAACCTTTGACTTTGGGTAAAATATAGCACCCACTTTCACTTGACCTAGTCTTGTATAAATGAAGAGTGTTAAAGGGAACAAAGTTTTCACTCATATATTCAGGAGCCAAACCATTTTTGATTTTGAAAACATGACAGAGGATAGTCTGTATCACTCTTTTTTGAACAGGTAACCAATTCAAAACCTTAAATTGTTCATTACCTATATGTGACATATGACCTATATTGAGGACAAACCTTATTAATTTATTTTGTGTGACCTGAAGTTTATCTTTCCAAAATTTGGTAATACCATGATATCAAAAGCAACATGCGTAATCGAAATGACATTGGATTATAGCCATGACCAAAAGTTTCTTAGTGTGGAATGAGAGAAAATCACGTTTTCTATACAGGAACTTTAACCTTGTATTGGTCTTTTTAACAACAGAACTAGCCATGGAATTACCAGATAGAGACTGATAAAGTGTAGCACCAAGATATTTGACTGAAGAAGTTGACTGAATATGAGTACCATTACAACTAACATTGTCAGAAGCACCTGACTTTAACCTAGGTTTAGAACCAAATAGAATTGTCTCTGTTTTACCTAAATGAAGATATGTTTATTGTCAAGTAACCATTCACTGACAGACTGTTAATCATCTGTCAGTTCTTTTTCAATGAAAGACCTGTTTTACCTGCAACAAGAATGGCAGAATCATCAGCAAACAGAATAAGTTTATTTTTAACCACTGCCTGTATATCATTCACATATATTAAGAACAGTAGTGGCCCCAAGATGGATACCTGTGGAACACCGCAAGTAACCTTGGCACTAGAAGAAAAAGAACCAGATACATCAACAAGTTGTTGCCTGTCAGAAAGGTACTTAAACCATTGTAAAACATCAGGACTGAGACCCATCGCTTCTAATTTCATAACAAGAACTGAATGGTCTACTGTGTTAAACGCTTTTTGAAGATCCATTAAAATCATACCTACAAGGTGACCTTTATCCATATGAAACCTGATGAAGTCTGACAAATGAATAAGGCAGGTGTCTGTGGAAAAACCACCTCTAAAACCAGATTGAAATTTATATAATAAATCCTTTTCTTTAGGATAAGTACAAAATTTGGTCATATACAACTCTTTCAAAAACTTTTGAAATAATACTTAAAATAGACACAGGCCGGTAATTACCTACTTCAGTTTTATCATCTTTTTTAATAAGAGGAACACCTCTAGCAGCCTTTAAATCATCCTGCACAGTACCTTGAATAAGTGACAAATTTACAATATGTGTTAAAGGAAAAATAATAATAATTGCACTATCCCTAACAAAACGAGATGGAATACCATCTAAGCCAGTAGATTTATGGCTTGATGACAACCGCGACGACGAGTTTCATATTGTAACATGGATTTTAAGATTAAATATCAATTGAGTCACGATAGCTTAAGATTTCACTGGTCAATAAAAATGCTCGCAAGGCGGGAAAGCGTTATTGAGTAACTTGGTCAAATTATTATAGAATGAAAATACAATTCCACTAAAACAAAGTATTGTATATATAAACAATAAGTTTAAAATATACACAACCCATTAAAATGTATAAAGAGTGTGTCTGAACGCACAGGTCGAGATGTGTGTGCACTGTTTATCCTCATATTTATGTTATATAGATAACTTAGACAAAATAACAACAATATGTCTTTTTTTTTCCACAATTCGTTGCTGCACTGGCAACCATCTTTAGAATTTTGTTTCCTTGCTAAAAAATAACAAGCCTATAATCATGTACATGTTGTGTCATGTGTATCTAATACTGTATTTATTTTCTTTAAATAATTGAGCNTCTTTTTTTTCCACAATTGGTTGCTGCACTGGCAACCATCTTTAGAATTTTGTTTCCTTGCTAAAAAATAACAAGCCTATAATCATGTACATGTTGTGTTATGTGTATCTAATACTGTATTTATTTTCTTTAAATAATTGAGCAACAATGTTTTCAACATGACAGACTTTTCATGCAGCATTAAGCCCCGTTTTCCCTGAAAGCAGCCAATATGTACAGATTTCAATGATTAACTGGCAAATGTTGTCGCACAAGCTATTATAAACACTAGACTGGCCAATATCGTTGAACAATCTCTTAAACCTTAAACATGCTGTCTGCTACAGTGTAAACAGGCAGTGGTTATCTTTACTAGCTGCAGTTGTCATCCCTAGCGTAGTTAAGGCATTCTGATTTTAAAACTGCCTCTCTACTTTAGAGTGAGCTGACGCTCACACTTAAAACGCTTGTTGTGTTTTGCTATAACTTGAAGGGTATAAAATGTTTAAATGAAATAGAAGTTTATACATAATGTTATGTTATACCATAACAGCGTAATTTGTAGATAATAAACTCATATAATTTGCTTTGTATGTAGATAATGCGATTCTGTTATTATACAGGCAGTTTATAGTATGCAGCTGTACTATGCATACATATTGTTTGAATATATCATGTATATCATGTCTTTAACATGCAAACATTGTTGGGTATTATTTTTTTTCTTAATAAACGCAGAAAAGCACAAATATTCATATATTTATTTTGTTAAACCTGACCACATTCATGATATGCAGTAATAAGTTCAGAATTCAGTAATAATACTTTAAATGAATTGTTGCAGTTATATTTTTATTGTTTTAAACATTAATGTTGAGTATAACTGCGTACATTACATGCACAAACCTTCCGGAAATGTATATGGCAAACGTCTAGCCACAGAAAATAATATATTTTACTATTAATTCTTGATTTACCTCGTAAATGCATAGGTTGTATTAAGCATATAGTCAATAAACAATTATTAAATAACATTCAATGTGCTCTTATTTCACACTTTTATGTTATTAGCAAATAATCATAGAACAATGTTTGTTTGCTTGCATCGGTGTTTAAATCATTTACAAAGTGAAAGATAAGTATTCAACAATATATAAGCAAACATTAATACTCTAACGGTTGTAAAAGTGAAATGATCGAATCTCAATACTATGATCAATATTGTGATTAAAAGCTGTAAAACAACATGAAACTGCCGATTTATAAAGATTAAACAGTTTTATCAAAAAATATATGTTTATCACAATAATAGAGCATCTTATTTTTGTTAAAGCGATGTTAACACCAACACAACATAGAAGGACAATATCAGGAAGTTTACTTTTTTTCTTACGTTCGAATAGCTGAAAAATCCAATTAGAGTGCTTTTTTAATGCCACTTTGTGCATCAAGAAACTACGTTCAATTATGCCGTGCACGTTAATACGTTAACCATGTATTAAAACAATGCAAAATTCAAGACATTGTATTGTACAACAACTCGTGTTGTACCAATTATCAAATATTTGACCCAGCAGATATGTCATAAGTATACAGTTTGAATACAAGTGTAAGTTCTTTGATGATTTTAAAATATGCACAGTCAGTCTGCTTGAGAACGTGCAGAGTTTACATTTCTACTTGTTTATTTTCGGAATGTAAAATAACATTGCGTTTCGTATTCCACATGACACCCAAGTAACCATGTGTAAAGCCGACACGCAATTTGAAGATTTTAAGACATGTAAAAGCAATGACATTAGTTAAATGACTTCGACATTTTCAAACATGTGTTTTCATTGGAAATAATGATTGAGTGCATTTTGATGACATCAATTCAATTTATAGATGACTGTGTGTGTAACGTTACATACAATATCCCATAGAGATGGGACTGCAGAAATAAGTCTATAGACTCATTGATTGTTCCACTGCACGGAAATCTTTAGTAAAAGGCGAAAGATTTATTCGTGACTGTAGTGAAACCAGAGTTAACACACATTTAGTATTTCAAGATTATATATTACCCTCTTATTTCAATACACAGTTCACATAGCATTTGTTTAAAACACACGTATTTTTTCAATAATTTTATTTTTCATGAAAATATAATACACATGTTATACCAATGCAATTGATTCCTTATTTTTTTTTAAATAAATTACTCATGTTATTTAATAATTGCTAATATGTATGTTTGAAAATAAGGTTAAAGGAAAAAAACATTAATTTGTCAGTTTCTATTTAAAGAATAAATGGGAAGTAACTATGGCTTCTTCCTGGAAAGGGAAATCACTGCAACTGTAACTCTTGACAGATGCGAAAACAAAGATTAAATATAAAATCAAGAAAAGCACTATTTAATATTTATTTCTTATTTGTTTGTATTTACAGTACTTAAATAGCCAGACAACTTCTTCTACAGCATATCAGTTAATAAAGTAGTGTTCTAGATGGAAGCCAATAGATGCAGCAGTAAATACACTACCGATCTAGATGGAAGCCAAGAGGTGAAGCAGTAAATACACTTATGGTCTAGATAGTAGCCAATAGATGAAGCAGCAAATTCACTAATGATCTAGATGGTAGCCAATAGATGAAGCAGCAAATACACTAATTATCTAGATGGTAGCCAATAGAGAAAGCAGCAAATTCACTAATGGTCTACATAGTAGCCAATAGATGAGGCAGCAAATACACTAATGGTCTAGATAGTAGCAAATAGATGAAGCAGCAAATACGCGTATAATTTTAATGGAAGCCAATACATGAAGAAGTAAATATACTAATGATCTAGAGTGAAGCCAAATAGATGTAGCAGTAAATACACTAATGATCTAGATGGAAGCCAATAGATGTAGCAGTAAATACGCTAATTATTTAGATGGGAACCAATAGATGTAGCAGTAAATACACTAATGATTTACATGAAAGCCAAAAGATGTAGCAGTAAATACACTAATGATCTTGATGGAAGCCAGGAGATGTAGCAGTAATTTAATACACTAATGATCTAGATGGAAGCCAAAAGATTTAGCAGTAAATACGCTAATTATTTAGATGGAAACCAATAGATGTAGCAGTAAATACACTAATGATTTAGATGGAAGCCAAAAGATGTAGCAGTAAATACACTAATGATCTTGATGGAAGCCAAGAGATGTAGCAGTAAATATACTAATGATCTAGAGTGAAGCCAAATAAATGTAGCAGTTAATACACTAATGATCTAGATGGAAGCCAATAGATGTAGCAGTAAATACGCTAATTATTAAGATGGAAACCAATAGATGTAGCAGTAAATACACTAATGATTAAGATGGAAGCCAAAAGATGTAGCAGTAAATACACTAATGATCTTGATGGAAGCCAATAGGTGTAGCAGTTAATACACTAATGATCTAGATGGAAGCCAAGAGATGTAGCAGTAAATACACTAATGATCTAGATGGAAGCCAATAGATGTAGCAGTAAATACACTAATGATCTTGATGGAAGCCAATAGATGTAGCAGTAAATACACAAATGATCTAGACTGA
The DNA here is from genome assembly GCA_007657795.1 of Dreissena rostriformis. Taxonomy (NCBI): domain Eukaryota; kingdom Metazoa; phylum Mollusca; class Bivalvia; order Myida; family Dreissenidae; genus Dreissena; species Dreissena rostriformis. Next base: position 48,605 of record VMBQ01004322.1, on the reverse strand, counting down.
AGCCAATATATGTAGAAGTAAATACACTAATGATCTTGACGGAAGCCAATAGATGTAGCAGTTGATACACTAATGATCTTGATGCAAGCCAAGAGATGTAGCAGTAAATACACTTATGGTCTAGATGGAAGACAATAGATGTAGCAGTAAATACAATAATGATCTTAAATAAAAGCCAATAGATGTAGCAGTTAATACACAAATGATCTAGATGGAAGCCAATAGATGTAGCAGTTAATACACTAATGAACTAGATGGAAGCCTATAGATGTAGCAGTTAATTCACTAATGGTCTAGATGGAAGCCAATAGATGTAGCAGTAAATACACTAATTATCTAGATGGAAGCCAATAGACGTAGCAGTACATACGCTAATTATTAAGATGGAAGCCAAAAGCTGTAGCAGTAAATACACTAATGATTTAGATGGAAGCCAATAGATGTAGAAGTAAAAACACTAATGATCTAGATGGTAGCCAATAGATGAAGCAGAAAATACACGTATAATTTTAATGAAAGCCAATAAATGAAGCAGTAAATATACTAATGATCTAGAGTGAAGCCAATAGATGTACATGTAGCAGTAAATACACTAATGATCTCGATGGAAGCCAATAGATGTAGCAGTAAATACGCTAATTATTTAGATGGAAGCCAAAAGATGTAGCAGTAAATACACAAATGATTTAGATGGAAGCCAATAGATGAAGCAGTGAATACACGAATGATCTTGGTGGAAACCAAAAGTGTGTGAGTGTGTGTGCCTCTACCACTACAGTTCATACCTAGTTGTGCTGTGGGCCCTATCATTGCATACTTCCCAGAATCTTGTCACACCTACAACACCTATAATTCCCGTTTTGTGGAAGAACTACGAAGAATGAATTTTCATATGCAAAAAGATTAATTTAATGGCTATTAATTTCCAGTATCTTAAATAATGGTGTTACGTATCAGCATGAAATAATTTAATACTCAATTATGCCACCACTTTTGTTCTAATTAACTGATATCAATTCAATAATGGTTTCCTATTAGAATAGTGTATATTTAATGTACAATATACTATAAACATTGTATATGTACTTAACACGCAACACCAAATATCATCAGTATCTCGTTTCCTGACTGGAGTCAGCAAAATTTTGAATGTCTTTCGGCGAATTTAATGTCTGCATGTGTCAATGAGTGTTGCTACCGATCAGCATTCAAATGAATAAATTTCAACCCTGAATGGACAGGCGAATAATCCGTTCTGTCAGGAATGGTAACATAGAAAAAAAACGATCAATAAAACAAAACTAATATCGAGTGAAAAATGTTGATTTTAAACGAATAAATAGTGTGATATTAACTTATATGTGATAGCATCAATACATGTCATTTTTTTTTTAAATAACTTTTGTATTTTCGTTTTTTTTCATATTGGGGAAAATATAATTGTATTTCACGCGACTTCTTGGTTAGAACAGTTTGGAAAGTTTACGGTTCGGAAAGTAAAATTGGTAATTTTACTGAAATGTAAAAACGTGTGTTCCCCTCGAAACAGTTTTTTTTCTAGTTTAAGCAACAGTTCATTTGACCTTTATCCGACTGGCTCTATGCTTTCCCGGGCTATGTATACATGTAGGCTACCTAACCACACACTTTCAGTTCAGTATACCTATTTCCAAACTCAGTTTATTGACCTGAAACATGTTTCTATTTTTTAGTAACAGTGCCTTTGTCTTAATCTGACTGGCCCAAAATGCAATCCCAAGCTAGGTCTGCAGGTAAGCTATCTATCTACACACATATTCTCCGTGTAACCCCTTGTTCAGAACTTAAGTTATTTAGCGGTAAACGTTTTATAATTTAAGAACATTGATCTTTACCTTACCAGCTTCAAAATGCTATCCCAAGTTGAACATTACCCGACCAGCTTTAAATGCATTCCCAAGTACGCAAAACTGAATAAAATCGCACCAAAATCGGTTTCTTTAGATCAAAATGTAAACAGCCAATCTGGTACTAAAATACCGTACTTTATGAGGAAAACGTAAGACGTAGAGCAACTTTAACGGTGAGCTAATATTAGCAATAATAATAACGACAAATAAACTATCCTCCGCTTATAATGTCTTTATCGGTTCTATTCGGGAAACATAAAAAAAAAACGTTGATTTCTTAATTACCACTAACGCGTATCCTGGTAAATTTAGTCCGGTTTCTTTAATTATACAAAAGGACTGCGATTTCTAATACACATTGTTAGGTTAAAATTAACTCACAAACAATTAACAGTGTACTTTTTAATCTTGCGTTGGAGGTTTATAATTTGTATGACACATTTAATACGAGATCATAATATCGATCATTATGAAACACTTTGTTCTGTGTATTTGTGTGAAATTCTTTCCGCTCGACAGTCGTTTATTTGTTTCTTCGCTGGCATTACTTTGACATTTTTAACTTATCAACTAAACTTCTCATGCAAAAAAATGACTTGTTGTTGTAATGACGATAAAGAAACGAGTAAACATTACACTTAAATTTGAATAACACAACCAGAACTTTAAAGTAAAATGAAAAGAATGTTACCTCAAAACGCTCATAATTTAAGCAAATTGATTATTCGGGTTGTCTGATGGAGACCTCGTGTTGAATCACATTAGGCATCGTGTACTTCTGTTACAAACTCACATGACATGACATTTAATTCGCTGAATTAATTTTCTATAATGGCGCGGAATGCTTCAATGAGACCTGGAAGATATTGCCAATAAATGTCAGACGGACGTAATAATTGCACTTAGACGAGAAAGAAATTAAAAGTGTTGAGTGACCAAATTGAGAGCTTCGGAAATGTTTCTCTTTTTCGTTGCATAGATAGATCTCTTTGTGTTTTCCAAGAACGATGGAAATAAATGCGATAGGCTTAATTGAAAGATAAATAACGGTTGATAATTCAATATTATATTGACCGTAATAATTTACGTCATAACAGTAAAAGTCGTTACTAAATACATTATCAATTATAGGTTCGACAAACACGTTCGATAACTGATACAATGTTCTTCTTGCTAGTGTGGGTCGCTGTAAAATAGTTAGTGTGACTAGAACATGGAAATAAACCCTTAAGATAAACCTTTTAGCAGCTCGTCTATAACTTTTGGGGTCTAGATACTAGAATGGTAAAAACAAAATCCTAAAATACTGGTATTTATTTTTAGATCTCTACATGTTCTATAGTTTAGGTTTCGGATTTATTGGAAACATGTTAAACACAAAGAGTAACACGGTCCAATTACCTATACACGTGAATCAGAAGAATATATTTACAATATTTGCACAAATACGAAAACAAATCCAAGAAAATATATATTCGAGATATAGCTAATGATGTGCATCACATTGTAATGAATGCCCGGTACCAAAGCAAAAATGTACATTTGAAGTATATGTGGTGCATTTTACGAGGTTATGGATTAGTTTAATCTACGTCGAGTGAATGTTTGCTAAAACGCAATTCTAAACCATAAAAAGCAGATGATTTTATATATGCACGCAATATATATCGCTTTATTTCCCGCGTCGGACTTGCATTATGCAGCAAACCGCTTCGAACATAAGTCGGCATCTACCGGTATTACTAGTGAGAAGCTTTAGGGGAAATCATGTAATAACCATATTTTAAAACGCTTTTTTTCCAAATAATAACGAAATACGATATAACATTTTAATTACAGGGGAATCTCTTTAATGTTCAGTATAATTTTGAAAATATTCTAAACAATTCGTGTGAATTTAACACATGTAAGTGGCCTTTGATCTATCGAAGTTGGTACTACCGGAAAGTGTCATATAGGCATCGCCGCGTAATGCTTTATGGAAACGTGGAAGAGATAGCTAATTCACACGTCAAATGCACGACTTAGTTGCTCTAAGATGAGAAAGAAATTGATTGAGAATAGTCGCATTGAAAGCCAATACAATATGTTTCTTTAACATTCATGTAAAGCCTACATTTGCAAAACAAAATGTTAAAAAAAATGATATGCTAAATTGAAGTATTAATTTAACAAAATTGTGCCGAATTGCGTGTGCAAATTCTATTTATATGTGTAAATACAGTATCATTTGTTAATACATGTCTTGCCAATCAACATTTCGACACAGTGATTACAACTTTGTCGATTTTTCACGTGTCTCTTGCCATTGTGGGTCGCTGTCAAATTGTTCATCGGTAAATGACACAAGTGAATGTATCATTTCAGATCATCCTTTCACAATCTCGTTGATACATCATGGATCTAGATTGCGCGAGTCCTTCATACATCATGCACGTCACTTCATACAAAAGTATCGTTCACAAACACGCGGCATTAGACAAAACACACAAAAACAGAACTGTTTAGCAACGAATAGTTTGATTAAAAATTGTCGAACATACTTCGTGAAAGGCAATGTCAAAATGTCATGGAGTATTTTTTTAATCGGTGTGTGAAAAACTTTATTTTGAAATGCGCATATTAATGCGCTCTTCTATCAATGAGTTTTTCTCGCGATTCGAACGTGTATGACTCAACCTAAAGTGTATATCATTTTAAACTATAACAGGCCAACTTAGATCGCGCCGCCTTTCTTTGTTGCCCATTGGCAGTTGCCAAAAGATTTTAAGGAAAACAATTTGATTATTCATCTGTAAACATAATTATAAGGGTTTATGTCTGTATTATATGGTATGTGATCTCTTTTTGAGTGTAAGCGGGTTTAAAGGTCTCCAACACGACAATACGCTAGAACGACGTATCTACCCGCCGAAACGTCAAATGAAGATACTATACCTTTTGCCTTGGCGCGTCCGATCCTTAGCGACTTTCAAATCCGTCAACACGCCAGAACGACAGATTCAGACGCGCCAACACGACCCATTTATACTTGCCAGGACGACAACACAACACAAAAATATCTCATATTTGTGCTCAATTTTTTTAATATGTTGGCGCCCTTTATATGTCGTTCTGGCTCGTTAGCTGGTGTGAATGGTGACATAACGACAACACGCCGTAACAAAAAAATACGCGCCGATACGAAAATAAGGACGTACATGTATCGTTATTTCGTGTTCTGAACAAATATAATAATGGTCATATTGGTGCTCGTCTGTCGTTATAGCGTATCCGCGTGTAGTAGGCGCCCTTCAAACTCGCCGACACAAATGAATGAAACGTGTCCTACCGGTAATTGTATTGTCGGCGCGAATACTGGTCTTTCTGGTGTGTTGTCGTTTTGGCTCCTCTTCAAACTTGCCAACACGAAATAAAATACATGGCAGCATTGTAGTATTGGCGAGTATTTTTTCTGGAGTTTTCAATTGGCGCGAAAATGAGGGGTTAATTTGTCGTGTTTTCGTTCTGGTGGGTACAAAGTCGTCGTATTAACATTTTATGATTTCACATACAATACTACGATACCGGGTCGAGTTGTTCATTCATGAATTCATGAAAGGTCATATGCAGCTTTTAAACAAAAAGAAAATTGATAATGCATAACAAGGGAGATTAATAAAGAACCTGTAAGGTATGTCATAAATCAATTTATTTTAATGTTTGAGTGGTTATCGAACATATTAAATATCATAAAATATCATACAATTTTGTTTTAATATATGAACCTGTACATGGTTTGATATGGATGCACATGAACACCCGTGAAGTCCCTAGTAATCCACATTATTAAGATCAATGCGACATACACTTGCAGATACAACAGCAAGTAGATGAATAAAATATACAAATATAAACTTAATAACATTAAAAGACACACAACAAATTGAAATAAAGAGACTAACATAATCAAAAGAATAATATGGGTAAACATAAATCTATTTTGGAAATGTAAGCCTGAAAACAGTAAAACTCTGGAAATGGACAATTGGATACATTATCCAAACATTGAGTTGTGTAGATTCTCCAATTCATATTCACGTTGTTTGGCTCTTGCCTGAAAACAGAACAAAATACCACACTCGTATTACAAATCAAAGATACCATAATAGAATTGTGTGTATGTATTGACGTGTTTAAGTGTGTGGGGGGGGGGGGTTCTCTAGGATGTCAAATATGAAATTTAGAGGTCATGGTTCAATGGTTATATGTTTTTAGCTTGACATATTTCTCGAAAAAAATAACGTTTATGTAGTACGTTTATAATTTAAAAAAACGACACTTTGAACAGTGCCGCTTGACAGTATTTTTATTTTTTTTGGCATTTACATATTAGTTTACTATTGTTGTTATACGCTATAACACAAGAGCGGACTAACAAATTTGAATATGTCAATATTCCGGCCTCATACTACGTCCTGGGCTACTTGCACAAAACCACGTTTCGGACATCATCAGTTAATACTTAAATTTAAATGTGGGCAAAAGAGTATATCAGGTTATATAATTAATAGTGATTGCAAGAAATTACTAAAAAAGTATGTGTGTGAAGTTAGCCTATTTAGCCTATGAAGCAAGAGTATTAAATGGGTTGAAACATACAGCCTTTAAAGCATGTTAAGCCTTTTTGCAGCCTATGTATCCTAATTAGCAAGTTGTATACACTTCATATGTTTCACAACAATAGTAGGTTTTGAAAACATACCTTGTGTTTCTTGAAGTTTTCGTAATCCTCGTCATCTGTAGGTAGTTCATATCTGCATAGAGGGCACGAGTTCACCTGTGTTGTTATATACAATATAACAGAGGCTGAGTATATTTCATGGATGTTCATTATATTTTAAAATTGTCTGCAACAGGTCTACTTCATGTTTACTATACTGCCATTGATTATTTGGTTTGTCTAAAAATTGTTGATTTTGTTTTTTTATAATGTACACGTTTCAGACCAAAGGACATAATGAACTGACGAATAAACCAAATGAGAATTTAATATGTTATACTTATTTAGAAAATATCATTCTGAATGGTCTATTACATGCACTGCTCATGGTTTAACAGAGAGCTATAAATAAATGTAAGTACATGTATCCATATGGTTTTCTTTCAATTTATTTTATCTGTAAGTACGTTAATAAACAAATCTAGTTATTGGAAGCAATATATGGAAGGAACCTTTGCGAGCCATGGAAGTATGCAGTTAGTGTGAAATTTGTGTTGACATGGTAACTGTTTTACTTCTTCATCCAGGTCAAAATTTGCTATGCATACTGGACACTTCTTTTCTAAGGCTGAAAAAAACATGAATATGAAACAATATAATTTCACAAATCATAATTACAGAAATCATGATTACACAAATCATAATTACAGAAATCATGATTACACAAATCATAATTACACAAATCATGACTACACAAATCATTATTACACAAATCATAATTACAGAAATCATGATTACACAAATCATAATTACACAAATCATAATTACACAAATCATGATTACACAAATCATAATTACACAAATCATGAACTAAGCTTACATACAGTTGAATATTTTTTTTAAGAGGATCAAAATAATGCTTGTGACTAAACAAATTAAATCCAAGAGACATGATTGGGCCATGTTCAGGCTAATTAAACCGATTTAAATGATGTGAATTATAGGACATGGTTAGTTTTGACCCTAGGGATATAATATTAAGATTTGTTGTAGAGGAACAGTCTACATTATTACACGCAAAATGTGAAACCTTTGGGAATTGCAGCTTTGGATGAGATTTTACAAACTCACATACCATTTGAGTAAATGTTTAATGAACTCACACCAGGGCTGTGCTATTTTTTAACACAGGTGCATACTTTAAACATTCTTAATTGATGACAATTATAAAATGTTACGTACAAAATAACAAACTTCTGCGCATTATGGGTTTTAAAAATATGATTGTTTAAAACATTTTGCTATAGAATTTACAGCAACTATTTCTCCCTAAGGCTATGGCCATGTTCACCCCATGATATATATAATAAGATCCACATAGAGAACAAACCTGCTTCTGAATTTGAGATCACACTTGTGGGGAGATTTTCAACAACCTTCTTTGATGCTGGTGGTACACTGTCTCTACCAAACACTCTGCAATATGGTCACAAAACTAAAGCAAACAAAAAACACAACATTGGTATAAAAACATGTAAAAGAAACTGATTAATTTTCAGAAATAAAATAAATTACAAAAGCTATTCTGTATGCCGGTTTAATATCTGCTATGACAACATACAAGAATCTACCAATATCTTAAAGTATGGTCCAATATCTATATGTCCAAAAACATTCAAACAGGCAACAATAAGTAAATTAAATACTTAACATAATTGTCATCAGAAAAAGTTTGAGTTACATCAACATGCTAGACATGGTCGTCGTGGCGTAGTGGATATGGTGTCGGCCAACATGTACATGGTACTGGGCTCGTAAGTCTTAAGCTGGGCAACCAAAAAAGTAAAGACGTTTGCCCGTGCGGGCAACCAATTGTTAAAAGTAAGTTTCCATCCCTGGAGCGTTCCTTTGATCTCCCGCAAAGACACCAAGTATTGGTTCTAGTCCCAGGAAACGGACTCGAGAGCGTTTTATAAGCCTAAGGCTTTCGATGCAATCGAGCTAAAACAAATAGGTTTAAACTTACATGCTAGACAAAGAAGAAAACTAAGTATTAAAATTACCTTCCATACTCAACATCCCAGTCTGCAGCCAATCCACTGTCCAATAGCAGTCTAAAAACAAGTGATAGGCCCACATGATAATTAGTTCTAATGTTAGCTAATATGTTTGCTGATAAACATTAATAACAAAATTGGTGTCCAGTAGTGCTAGTTGTGATAAACATAACTGTCTTCGTCCTACGTCCAGCGACGTCTAAACGTAGTGTTAACGGAGTCCAGAGTTACATTATTGCAACTAAGTAGTGCTACCTTAATTATATATGTGGGGAATAAGGATAAAATATCATCATAGGCCCTACATGTTAAATTGTTAATATTATATACCATTAAATATATTAATGGTGTAATGCAACTTATACCAGGTATGGAAATAAGCATTTATACAGCCTTTCAACTTTGTGTTTGGCTTCTAGAATGTCTGAGAAAACTCATGATATAAAACTACAAGAACTTAGAATTTAAAGATTGTGTGTAATGGTGGGAAACAATTTCTAACCCTGTTTCAGTTGAAAACCTTAAATCGTGTATAATTTAAAGCCAATGACTTAGGTTGCCTTAATTTCAATATTGCTCTAAGAAGAAACATTCGATACCTGGCCATGGGACAAAAAACTCATTGAATAAACGCATTGTAGAGTGTTAATTTTAATATTAAACTAGGGGAAATCTTCTTTACCTTGCCAGGTGCAACATGTGGTTTGGTTGTTCCCCGTCATTAAGAGGTTCACAGTCGTGTTCATCAAAATATGAAGCCATGATTTAACAAAATTTAATTGATGTATGAACAGGAAAGATGACAATTGTTTTTCTTTATTCGTGATAATTCGGTTATTTCCGGAATGACTCGCCAACAAGTGTTCTAATAGAGTCCGAACATTTACGACCACAAACGAGAATTGCCGATATCAAATGTAAACATGGGATGTCACCCTTTATGTACCAGTTCCCTTATGTACCACCCCTTTATGTACCACTATCTGACCATTTATGTACCATATATATAATATATAGAGATAAATAATATATGGTTCAATATGAAGGTGTGACCTTAATTTTCAAACTGTGAAAAATCAAAAACATTCCTTCTTTAATCATGTTTACAATAAATTAACTGGTGGTGTCATCAAAGGATGTCTATATGTGGTATTAGGTACCTTTGTAATAATAAAATGATCACGTTCATTTTCAAATAAAAAATCAAAGGGAGGATAAAGAGAAAGTTTTCACAGGTTATCAAGTAATTAAGGTAAGTGTTGTTGCTCAATTGTTAAAATGTGTATATATGCTGGTGATATTCAATATGTAAAACCATAAAAAAAAAAAAAAAAACATTCATGGCAGACATTATTTTTTCTTGTATTGATTGTGGTAACAATGTCATTGACGATGATGAAGCTATTTCGTGTTATTGATTTTTTTTTTCCAAATTGTCAATAATATTTGATTAACTCAAATTTGACTCGATCAACACTTATTAATGCCCATGCACACCGCTATGAATGAATGGACAACACCTTCATAATATATAGGTGGTACATAAAGTCTCAAATTGGTACATAACGGAACTGGTACATAAAGGGAATGGTACATAAAGGGTCACACCCGTAAACATGACTGATCTGGGGGGCGAAGTTGATACCAACCAAAGTGTAGAACGTAAATAGAGTTTTATTGGAAAATTAAATAAGTTGATTTCGAAATATACACGATGTTCCTGTAATTATAAATGTCTAAGCACAAAATCAATTTAAGAACATACAAAGTTAAGTTTGCAATGTGTTTTCGCGATCTGTCAAAATCAATTTTAGAAATAGGTCCATTATAGGAAATGGAATTTAGTATAGTTACTAATAATCTGTATTTTTAACATTAATTCTGACAATTTACCAGTAAGATTTTGTATTGGCAGCATTATTCTTCATTTAACTTTTGAGGAAAATTGTTCCCGCTTGGGGAGGGGGCTAAAACCTACACAAGCCAGAAGGTAGAACTCTAGCACAGTATCAATCTACCAACTGAGCCATATGTTGAATAAGCTTTCTAATTAAAACAGCTTTTTATCCCGATTATATTCAATGTCAGTATGAATTTAACAGGGCCTCCTCTGGATCAAAATTTTATTCAGCCAAATATGACTGACTTTGGCAAATTTCTACTTAACTTGTTTTTTGTATGGGTATTTATAAACGAAAAAAATGTAGCCAAGTGGAATTTTTAGCCATTGGCTAATTTTGCGAATATCAGAGTAAGCCTTGGTATGAATTGACACATTTCACACATTTTCTTTTCTGTGCACCAAGTATCAGACACTCATAGATTTGTTAACATCCACATCGGTACGCTTCTTCCTTTCCTAACCGTGCAGATAGTTGTTACCTACACAAAAAACGATCCTCTCACATTTGCTTTTTCAGGCTGACTTCACTTAAAAGGGACTTGTTCACAGTTTATCAAAATGAGAAGTTTTCAACTTTTTGTCACAGATTCAAGAAATAAACAAACAATGTACATCAGTGTGTGAAATAACACTAATGCCACAGACTTATACTGAAAATACACTCTCGTTTACAAAAAATCATCGTTAGAAATTGATAAAATTATAAAGCGTCTCAGACGCGAAATGATCTTAAAAATATTATTTCTTGTGTAATCGTTATATTTTGTAACAACACGTGGATAGTTATACAAATTATAAAATAAATGGTAACCCATGTGAAGACGGATGGTCAGGTCTGCACATAATGTAGTGGTAAAGATTCAATGACGATCCAAACATAAATCTGAATAACACACATACACATGTGAAGACAGATGGCTGAGTGGTTTCGGCACTTGGCTTTTACTCCACGAGTCACTGGTTTGAGACATGGGGTGGTTAATTTTTGTTTTTCTTTTTTTGTCTTTTTTTTTTGTCTTTTTTTTTACTTTTATTCTTGTTTTTATATTGTAGCTCTTTAGTTCTCAATCTGATGTTTATATTTATCAATTTAAAACATTTAATGACAAACTTCAAAACATGCCAAAATCTGTGAACAAGTCCCTTTAATTAGTACTGCCTAAAAAATAATTGCACTTTTGACAACATTAAAGTAAGCTTTGGAGTTGTTCCATTGCGGGGGCCCTAACCTATGACCACAGGAATACTAACATTCTACCAACTGAGTTAATGTGACAGCTGGTTCTTTTCTACACACACCACAATTCTGAATATAGCTGTGTGCTTGTAGCGACCAAAAAAAATGAGTGCATGTCATTACCACTAAAACGTAATGACTTATTCATTGTTTAAGAAAAAATATGATTATGAAATTTGGAACATTTGATTACATTAGATAATACTTTTGGAATTAATGATATCTTTTTTAGGACCACCGCAAAAGCAGCCTGATGCAAAGAATGAACCTGCATCAGATATAGTAGATTTGTGTTCAGAGGCATTTAAGAAAACTGCAGAGTACATAATGGAAGAACTTTCAGGTATTCCATATAAATTATAAAACTGGTTTATGTCAAAACTGCCCCCAGTCTGAAGCCACCATAAAAAGGGCTCTTCTAGCACCACATGATACAATTATCATTAAAACACTGTTACTTATTCAAAGAAAAATCTATCAACAAATAAAAAGATAAGTTAACCTCATTAATTTAATTTAAATAAGTCATGCACTTTTGTATATCTATGTGGGCAATTTAGGTACATTAAAAAATAAAGAAAAACAATTGTCTTTGTTTATAAATCTTCTTTGACAAACTCTTAAAATGCTGAATATTAAAATTTTAGAAAAAGTGCATGTTAATTTTCCTGAAACATATTTAAATATGCACTTTATTACATTAAAAGACATCAAATTTAAATTAAAATATAATATTGTAATTTATCTCCTTGCAAAATGTGTAAATGAATACCAGGATGTCAGTTGCATGCAATTAAAAAAAACACAAAAAAAAAGGTAAAATAGCACTCGTTTTAAAAATCACCCTCAATACTTACAGTTTTATATCTTTACTTTGTTACCAATCAAAGTACTTGCTAGCAGGTAAATGTTTTAGTCAATAGGGTACATTCGGCATTGATTGTTTTTGTTAATAATCTACGGTAAATTTCCTGAACCTCTTCAAGTTTCAGATTGGAGTCTCATTTGTTTGTCTATGCACAGGTACTGTAGAAGACTATAAGCTATTGGAGACCATGAACAAAGTAACTGTGTCCAAGTACGCAGAGATGAAAGGTTCTGCTCATGATATTGGAAGTGCTTTACAAGAATTAAATGAAAAATGTGAGTAGCATGTCTGTTTAAATAGTATACAGCAGTTAATGTTAACAGTTAATAATCTTGTGTTTGTTAATGTGTTTCTTCAGAGATGCGATACCGTCTGCTGTACTGCTCAATAAAAATATATGAGCTGCACTCTCAAAAAATGGGGCTTAATGCATGTGCGTAAAGTGTCGTCCCAGATTAGCCTGTGCAATACGCCCAGGCTTATCAGGGTTGACACTTTCTGCTTTTATGGTATTTGTAGTTTAAAAGAAGTCTCTTCTTAGCGAAAATATTGTTAATGCGTAAAGTGTTTTCTTTATAAGCCTGTGCAGACTGTACAGGCTAATCTGGAACGACACTTACAAACATAGGTTAATCCCCGTTTTCCCAGAGTGCGTCTCAAATATTATAGTTGCCATTGTGGTCAGAACTGTAATTTATTACACACGACATATTAAAGATGAATACTCTAAATGCTTGCTTGTCTAATGCTTAGTAATGCACATGGTTACTCTATGTGCAAAACACCCGACTATTCTCTGGGCAAACTCACTTCGGATTAAAGCGCCACCCACAATTCACTAAGTAGTGATGTTTGTTTTGTATAAGCAGTGCTTTATGCATACACTAAACAGTATAATTCCTCATTTCAGATACAAACCTTCAGCCATTCCTTGAACAAATAGATTCCATAGAAGAAAGTGTAAATACCTTAGAAAAGGCAGCCTACAGACTTGACGCATACTCTAAACGTCTCGGTAAGCATTCATTAATGCTACACTCAATGCACCAGTATTTGCAGTTACTCGCTCATTATTTTACACACACACCCAACTCAACTAAGTTGTCAAAGGGGGTATACTGGTTTCATGATGTCCATTTGGCTTTTGTCTGGCCATCAGATTTTGTGTGCGGAGCATATTAAGTTGTCAATCTTGTCCTTGTCCGACCATCAGATTATGTGTCCTGAGCATAATGTGAAAATTATTTGAGGTATCAACTTCAAATTTCACAGGTAGATAGATCTCATTGCAGTCCAGTGCCCATGACACATAACTTATACAATTATT